>JAJMVL010000038.1:0-257284 GCA_023082095.1 Dothiorella sarmentorum
TAAGAAAGTTCTTAAAGCTCTAAGAGGAAAAGACCTATAGATTATACCTAAGAAATATAAATAGATTATCTAGAAAACGGAATTTCTAGGGTTTATTATTATACTAGGACAAGTTAGTATAGATAATAAAAAACTAGACGCTATTTAAGATTAGCCGATACTAAGGATAGTAAAAGATATATAATCCTTTCTTAGATTTGCTAACTTTTACTAAAAATTTATTGAGAAATACTCTAAGGTAATCAAGCTACTTACGCGCCTTATAAAGAAAGAGTAGGGTTTTAAGTAGGAAGAAGCCTAGTAGATAGCCTTTAACTCTCTAAAGCGAATATTCTGTAAAGCCCCTATCTTAGGTATTTATAACCTAGAACTACTAATTATAGTAGAAACTAATGCTTCTAACTACGCTATCGGCGCTTATATTAGCTAACTAGATAAGTAAGGCCGACTCTACCTAATTGCGTACTACTCGCGGAAAATAATACCCCTAGAGCTTAACTATAATATCTACAATAAGAAATTACTTACTATAGTTATAGCCTTTAAGATATAGAGATATTACCTTAAAGGAGCTAAATACTAAGTAATAGTCTACTATAACTACAAGAACCTTATATACTTTATAACTACTAAGGAATTAACTAGAAGACAAGTTAGGTGGGCGGAGGAATTAGTATCCTATAATATAAAGATTACCTATAGAAAGGGATCTAAGAATACTCGCGTAGATATACTAAGTAGAAGAGCCGACTATATAGTAGGAAAACCCAGTTTATAGCTAGTAGTACTTAAATAAGAGGAAGACGGTACCCTTATAGTAGTATATATTACTTTACTATAGCTAAATAAAATAACTAAAGAAGAGTTTATCCTAGTTAGATAACTCGCGCCCGTTATACGCATCGGCGATAACGACTAGACGCGCAAAATCTAAGATACCTATAAGCAAGACTCTATAGTATAAGAACTTAGTAAGATTAAGAACGACCCTTAAGTGATAAAGAATACAGACGGTACTATTCTATTTTTAAGATTAGTCTACGTTCCTAAGCTACTATAGGAGGAACTAATTAAAGATCTCCACGAAGTACTAGCATACGGTTATTAAGAAATAGACAAGACGATTAAAAGACTCTCTAGGAATTACTACTTCCTAGGGCTAAGGAGAACCGTTTAATAGGTAATCTTATAGTGTAACCTCTATATTTAAAGTAAGGCCTTAAGACACGCACCCTATAGACTACTTTAACTATTACTAGCCCCGAAACGACTCTAGCAGTTAATTATACTTAACTTTATTACAGATCTACCTTAGTTAAAGGAGCCCTTAACTAGCACGCTCTACGACTCGATTCTAGTTATTGTTAATAGGCTTACTAAGTACGTATACTACCTATCTTACCTAAAAATAGCAACTATAGAAGATCTAGCCTATACCTTTCTTAGGATAATTCTTAGTAACTATAGATTACTAGATAAGCTTATCTTAGATAGAGATCGCCTATTTACCTTGCGATTCTAGTAGAGTCTTACCTAATAGCTTAGTTCTAAATATAAGCTCTCTACTATAGCGCACCCGTAAATAGACGGATAAATAGAATAAATAAACTAGACCCTAGAATAATACCTTCGCTATTACCTTAACTACGTATAGGATAACTAGGTAAAACTATTACCTCTTACCTAGTTCGCCTATAATAGTTTAAAAGCCTTAGCTATATAGGAGTTACTGTTCTATACTAACTATAGGTATAAACCTATAGCTTATAGAGAACTAATACTAAGCAAATCCCTTACCTAAAAAGGAATCCTCTAATCTAACTAGCTAAAAGCACTTTATAAATAGCTTAGCCTTAATATAGAGTATAACGGATTTCTTATATCCCGCTACTATAATAAATAGTACTAGGAGGCACTAAAGCTTAAAAGGGGGGATAAGGTCTACCTCCTTAGAAAAAATATTAAGACTAGGCGTCTAAACAATAAACTAGATTTTAAGAAAATTAGTCTATTTAAAATTAAAGAGAAACTTAGGAAAGTTAATTACTATCTTAAGCTACTAAGCAATATAAAGATAGTACCTATTTTTTACGTGGTACTACTGGAACTAGTACCTAAAAACGCTACACTAATTAAATAGATAGAAGAAATAGTACTAGATAATCTAGACGCCGATAAAAACACAGACTAGGTAGTAAAAAAGGTACTTAATAGTAGCTATATTAACGGTTAATTTAGATACCTCCTATAATAGGAAGGAGACTAGAACTATACCTAGGAACTACTAGAGAACTACGATAGCTATAGAGACCTTATTAATAACTTCTATCGCTAAAACCCGGATCGACCTAAACTAGAAGCTCCTTAAATATAAAGGACCTAAAATTATACTTAGGTATTAGAGATAGCTAAGCTAAGTTAACTAGCTTAGATGCCCTAGGAGGCGTAGTAGCGGAACTAGCCCTAGGAGAACTAATAGACCGGTTAGGATCTATAGCAGCGCTATTAGCTAAGGACTCGCTATATAGGCGCTTTATTAATTGCCTAGGCGCAGTATCCTTAGGGTTAACTAGATCCCTAGCTTCGCAAGACGCCTCGAGCTTATCTAGCTTCTCTAAATTCTTAATAGACTAAGCCTTCTTATTTAATATTAGACTACTACGCTTCTATAATAGAAGTTTCTATTTCCGCGAACGCTCTAAACAAGAAGAAGCTAAGTATAGCTCTCGCGTTAGCTTAGAAATAGCCTCTAAAGCCTCTACCTCCTTAGAAGCTACCTAAGAAATAGCCTACTCTAGTTAGATAACTACCTTATAAGTTAGTAAACGATAACACGGAGAGAAAGGGCTACTTATAGTTACCTTCTTTAGTACCGCTTGTATTATAATAGGCGTTCCCCCTCCGAGTACACTTACTATAATAAAAATACCCAGGCGTAATTTAATATAAAATAACCTCTCTCTACTCTCTAAGCAAGAGATACTAGGCGTAAGGAATTAGTATATTAAGATCTAAGAGTTTATGTAAGGAGTTAATCTTTATACTAAGATACTTACGCTTAGCTTGCTATTCTTTACGCTTGCGCTTAGATAAAGATATAATAAGGGACTTATAGGAAGAAGAGAAGAGTAGGAAAAGCTATACTAGATATACACCTTAAGGCGAATCTTTAGGACGAAGATCCTTAAGGTAGGGGGTAGTGTTATAAACTCTAGGTAATAAGGGCTTTATAGCCCTAAGGGTAGAAAGCCCGCACGGGAAGAGGCACCGTAAGGGCTAAGATCCCTTATAGCTAGTAGAGCCGTACGGTTAGAAATCCTATACGGGAAGACTACCCGCTAGGACTAAGGAAGTTATAGGAAACTAAGGAGGACTCGCTAAACTAAAAGGTCTGTAGGGGAAGGAATCCTATAGGAGTATAGGCGTAGTCTAGGAAAGAGATAAGGTATAAAGGTAGTAGGTAGTAGGTAAGGAGGATATTACAACCCTTCTATACTAGTAGAAGTTAGAAACTAGGAAGTAGGCAGCGCCGTATTATATAGACTCTATAAGACCCACTTAATAGATTAAAAGGCTTAGTACTAATCTAAACCTTTACCTAATCCCTCGACCCTTATAATCTAGTAAACCCTTAATATCCTAAGGGATAAACTAGATTATTATAGCTTTCCTACCTATATATAATTACGCTCCTTAGCTAGATACTTTAATCTTTATAGTTAACTTAAGAATCTAATCTTTACCTATTAGAGTAATAGAGCCTTATTATACCTAGCGTATACGTAATTACTTCCTTCTCTAATTATTGCCTCCCTACTCTTATCCTTAAGGTAAAACCTTTAACCTAATTATCTACTAGGCGACTCTAAAACCTAGTGGAAGAGGCCTGTCGTTATAGTCTATTACAACTATAAGAACCTTATATACTTTATAACTACTAAGAAATTAACTAGAAGATAAGTTAGGTAGGTAGAGGAATTAGTATTCTATAATATAAAGATTATCTATAGAAAGGGATCTAAGAATACTTATATAGATATACTAAGTAGAAGAACTAACTATATAGTAGGAAAACCTAGTTTATAGCTAGCGGTGCTTAAATAAGAGGAAGATGGTACCTTTATAGTAGTATATATTACTTTACTATAGCTAAATAAAATAACTAAAGAAGAGTTTATTCTAGTTAGGTAACTTACGCCTATTATATATATTAGTAATAACAACTAGACGCGTAAAATCTAAGACATCTATAAGTAAGACTCTATAGTATAAGAACTTAGTAAGATTAAAAATAACCCTTAAGTAATAAAAGATATAGATAGCACTATTCTATTTTTAGGACTAGTCTATATTCCTAAACTACTATAAGAGGAACTAACTAAAGATCTCTATAAAGTACTAGTATATAGTTATTAAGAAATAGATAAGATAATTAAAAGACTCTCTAGGAACTACTACTTCCTAGGGCTAAGAAGAACTATTTAATAGGTAATCTTATAGTATAACCTTTATATTTAAAGTAAGGCCTTAAGACACGTACTCTATAGACTACTTTAGCTATTACTAGCCCCGGAACAACTCTAGTAGTTAATTATACTTAACTTTATTATAGATCTACCTTAGTTAAAAGAGCCC
This sequence comes from Dothiorella sarmentorum, assembly GCA_023082095.1. NCBI lineage: Eukaryota > Fungi > Ascomycota > Dothideomycetes > Botryosphaeriales > Botryosphaeriaceae > Dothiorella > Dothiorella sarmentorum. Next base: position 4,636 of record JAJMVL010000038.1, read on the forward strand.
TTAACTAGCACGCTCTATAACTCGATCCTAGTTATTATTAATAGGCTTACTAAGTATATATACTACCTACCTTACCTAAAATTAGTAACTATAGAAGATCTAGCCTATACCTTCCTTAGGATAATCCTTAGTAACTATAGGTTACTAGATAAGCTTATCTTAAATAGAGATCGCCTATTTACCTTATAATTCTAGTAAAGCCTTATCTAATAACTTAGTTCTAAATATAAGTTCTCTACTATAGTATACCTATAAATAGATAGATAAATAGAATAAATAAACTAGACTCTAGAGTAATACCTTTACTATTACCTTAACTATATATAAGATAACTAGATAAAACTATTACCTCTCGCCTAGTTCGCCTATAATAGTTTAAAGGCCTTAGCTGTATAAGAGTTACTATTCTATACTAACTATAGGTATAAACCTATAGCCTATAGAGAACTAATACTAAGCGAATCTCTTACCTAGAAAGGAATCCTCTAATTTAACTAGCTAAAAGTACTTTATAAATAGCTTAGCCTTAATATAGAGTATAATAGATTTCTTATATCCTGCTACTATAATAGACGGTACTAGAAGGTACTAAAGCTTAAAAGGGGGGATAAGGTCTACCTTCTTAGGAAAAATATTAAGACTAGGTATCTAAATAATAAACTAGATTTTAAGAAAATTAGTCTATTTAAAATTAAAGAGAAACTTAGGAAAGTTAACTACTATCTTAAGCTACTAAGTAATATAAAGATAGTACCTGTTTTTTATATAGTACTACTAGAACTAGCACCTAAAAACACTACGCTAATTAAATAAATAGAAGAAATAGTACTAGAAAATCTAGATACTAATAAAAATATAGACTAGGTAGTAGAAAAGGTACTTAATAGTAGCTATATTAATAGTTAATTTAGATACCTCCTATAATAGGAAGGAGACTAGGACTATATTATAATAATAGGCCTCTTCTACTAGGTTTTAGAGTCGCCTAGTAGATAATTAGGTTAAAGGTTTTACCTTAAGAATAAGAGTAGGTAGGTAATAATTAGATAAGGAAGTAATTACGTATACGCTAGGCGTAATAAGGCTCTATTACTCTAATAGGTGAAGATTAGATTCTTAAGTTAACTATAAAGGTTAAAGTATCTAGCTAAGGAGCGTGATTATATACTAGTAGAAAAGCTATAATAATCTAGTTTGCCCCTTAGGATATTAAGGGTTATAGGATTATAAGGGTTAAGGGATTAGATAAAGGTTTAGATTAGTACTAAGTCTTTTAATCTAGTAAGTAGGCCTTATAGAGTCTATATAATGCAGCGTTACCGGCTTCCTAGTTTCTAACTTCTACTAGTGCGGAACGGTTGTAATATCCTCCTTACCTACTACCTACTACCTTTACACCCTATCTCTTTTCTAGACTACACCTATACCTCTATAGGATTCCTTCCCCTATAGGCTTTCTAGTTTAGCGAGTTCTTCTTAGTTTCCTATAACTTTCTTAGTCCTAGCAGGTAGTCTTCCTATACGAGATTTCTAACTATACGGCCCTGCTAGCTATAAGGGATCTTAGTCCCTATAGTGCCTTTTCCCGTACGGGCTTTCTACCCTTAGGGCTATAAAGCCCTTATTACCTAGGGTTTGTAATAGGTAGAGGCTAATATTAGACGCCTAGAGACTACTAGGGTTATACTATATATTAATAATACCTTAGTTATCCTAGGTATTAATAGATACGCGCTAAACAGCTCCTAAAGCTAGTTTCTATAGCTTAAAAGTATAAGAAAATACCTCTAGAGATAATAGCTTTAGTATAATATTATTAAGATAAGGTAGTACTCTAGGTATATAGGGATTAAAGAGAATAAGGAGGTAGATAGGCTTACTAAGATAGCTCTAGACCTTCTAGCTATAGAATAGGAACTAGCAATAGTAGCCTAGGCAAGAAAATAGAACTAGGAAGAGTAAGTAAGAGACTTTATAGATTAGTAGGAGGCGGAGTAACCTATATTCTATAGACCTCTAGAATTAAAGGTGGGAAGGTAAAACCTAGAACTAGCGCTTCTATAGTAGCTATTATATAGGCTACTTACTAAAAGGTTAGGCTATAGGGACTTTACTAAGTACTATAGAAGATTTAAGTATAAGGATATAGAATTAACCTATAAGTGCGGCGCGGAAAAAGCGTAAGGGCATTTTATTAACTGCCTATAAACAACGCGGTGGATTTACCTAGAAATTGCAACTAGAGTAGAAAAGCTTAAGAACCTCCTTGGGTAGAAAGGCTAGTTTCTATTTTAAGACCTTGTTAAATTAATAAGGTGCTATAGTTCTAACCAGGAGGTGCTAGAGAGAGGACTTTAATGCCTAGCAAGTGGTAGTGGGAAGGAGCGGACGATAGTAGAAAGGAAGGAAGCGAAGGATTTCATTTGTTCAGCGAAAAGGTGGCTACTCCACCCGTCTAAATGCCCCTTGGGAGGCCGCTAGTTAGTTAGCACAGACAGACGTTAATATAAACCCCCCCTCCCTCCTGCAACTCATGCCAATTCTACTCTTTCATCCGATCCATCGTCACATCCAACAGAAGGCATCGCCATACACGGTACGGACTCGGCGGCTTCACTCTTGAGCGAGTAGCAGGCACATTTCCACCTACGTCACTTGCTATAATATGCGTAGTATTTAGTGTTTCACACAGCCGCGCTAATCAGCGAGTGGCTGAATCATTCGGCCCCCACAACACTCAAGCTTGGAAAATGAAGGATTCCCCGCAGAGTTGGGGGCACAGAGCGCAAGCTGACGTTTCTTGCGCCACCACGTAACACAGGGCTGACATGCAGAGTTGGCCACCTTGGTTTGATACCAAGCATCCTCCCATTTTCCACGTACACACACCCTGCACGGCAACTCCACTGCAGCCATGGCACCTGAGGCAGATCAAGACGTTCCGTTCGAGGTGTTGATGTTGCAGAAGTTCGACCCGAGACCGATTGCCCCAGGGTTCGAAACGGCGACGGGCATAGCAATGCTTGGTACCGCGATGTACGAGTATGTGACTTCAGAGTATATGAGCCACACGTGGAAATCGTATTCGGTGAAGGATAGCTGGGAGGCGTCAAAGGTCTTGAAAGCCCAACAAAAGGCAGAGAAAGTATGAAAAGTCCGATGACACGAACTGACAGTGAGAGGCTCACGGTGCGTTCGCAGGCCCTACCTTCTGGCGTGGAGTTTAAGCACCAGCGCCTGCAAGACAACGCAGAGTGCTTTCGCCTGCTGAAGATCGAGGCGGTTGACAAGCATGGGCTCATCAAATGTTCGGTACGGGAGTTCAGCTTCTCTGAGAGACCCTCATTTGTTGCCTTGTCGTATGTTTGGAGCGACAAAGGCCCCGTGCCAGAAATGTCTCGAGACTTCCGGAAACCCGACAACGACCAACTTTGGCCTTTCAACCCGAGCGAGACTAGGAGGATCGTTTGCAACGACATGCCCTTCACCGTCAGCGCCAACCTCCACGCTGCCCTTTCTGGACTCAGCGATCACCTGCACGGGCGCTACTTGTGGACGGATGCAATATGCATCAATCAGGACAATGACAGCAACGACGAGAAGGCAGTGCAGGTCCAGAGCATGGACCGCATCTACGGCGGCGCAGACGACGTCTTCATCTGGCTCGGGAGGAAGCACAGACTGCGCGACATTGCGCTGGGCTTGGTGCAATCATGGCCGCCATACCCCGATGACGTGAACAAGGCCAACATCAAGTTCCGTGGCAAGACATACCGCACGGCAAAGGAGTTTTTGGATGCCACGGCCACCAGGTCAGAGCTGATGTCGTGGCTTTATATGATGCAGGCCGTGTCAGAAGGTTGGTTCCAGAGGTAAGGGGCATGTCCATGATGCCACTGTTTGATCAGGCTGACACAACCAGGGCCTGGACACTCCAAGAGTTCATCCTGGCGAGAAACTACGCATTCTACTACGACGGCAAGCAGATCCCGACCAAATCCATGAAGGATGCCATGTCCTGGGTCTACTTCAGCTGCCAAATGGGCCCCTCGACCATCCTCCCGCAATGGATGAACTTCCAGCCATCCATATTCACGCTCCGGGAACAATGGCACGAGAGCAACCAACGCCTCGACTTCACCAAGAGCGTGCTCCTCGGCGGCACGCGCCTCGCCACCAACCCCCGCGACAAAGTGTACGCATTGATGGCCATCACCAACCCCGAATCCCTACAGCCCACAGTCAAAGGAGGCAGCACCAAACTCGCCGCCCTCTCAGTCGACTACACTAGGCCCATGCCCGACCTCTACGTCGCCACGGCCCTCCGCCTCCTCCACGGCGCTGCCGGCCTCACCACCCTCTCCCTCGTCAACCACCCCCTCCCCCAAAAAGCCTACCCTAAAAGCCCCAAACGCCCCATCGGCAACCGCCTCCTCGACGCCCACCGCGGCAAATCCCGTGGCTGGACAAAGGAGTCCCGCTCCATCCTCCACCCCGAAGAAGACGTCTTCCTCCCGGCTCTCACCCCAGACTGGGCCTCCCTCACCTCCACCACTGCCTTCCCCTCCTGGGTCCCCATCCTCGCCGCCACCCTCGGCGGCCGCCCCTTCTTCCAGCGCGCCCAAGCCGGGACGTCCGTCTTCCACGCCGCCACCGCCCTGCCCCCTTGCTTCCACACTGACGCCAGCGGCCGCGTCCTCTCCGTCGCCGCAAAGCACCTCGACACGATCAAAACCGTCGCCAACCTCGCCGTCTCCACCACCGCGCCGCACTGGACCAAATTCGCCCAAAACGCCACACGCCGCGACTTCTGGAACCTCGTCAACACGCTCCTCGGCGCCGCGGACAAGAAGGGAGGCAGCAGCAAGACGTACGCCCCGACGGGCGAGCCCGCAACCACAGCCCTCTGGCGCACCCTCGTCACCGACATCTGGAACAAGCGCCACCCCGCCCCCCCACACGCCGAGGGCTTCTTCCGCACCTGGCTGCGCGCCGCCACCGCGAACCAGCAGAGGGAAGGCGACGACGAGGAGGATCGGTACGAGGGCAGGGTGTTTCAGATTGCGCTGCAAGACGTCGGCGCGGATCGGAGGTTGTTCGTGACGGAGAAGGGGTATGTGGGGCTGGGGCCGCCGACGGTGGGGGTGGGGGACGCGGTGGTGTTGGTGGCGGGGGGGTATGCGCCGTTTGCGCTCAGGAAGCATAAGGCGAGGGGGTGGCTGCTGGTGGGGGAGGCGTATGTGCATGGGTTTATGCAGGGGGAGGGGGTGGGAGGAGGGGAGGGGTTTGAGAGGATTGAGATTCTCTGAGATTTATGTATGTGTACTCGAGAAATTGTAGGTGGGCAAACCCCATCAGGACGCCTCCGCCTGCGCAGTCTGCCACGCCGCCACGCTCCCCATGGCACGCGGATACTGCACCCCCCGGCGGCCCGCATCCAGGTACCCGTCAGACTCGCCCCCAGCACCATCATCCCCTTCACCAGCCCCCCACCCCCCACCCCCCGGCGTATAAATCACGCACCGCTCCCCCGCCTCCATCGCAACCATATTCTTCGCCCCCATATCCACCCACCTCTCCTCCCCTTCCTCCCCCCTCCTAACCCAACAATTCCGCCCCTTCCCCCCCTCCCCTCCCCCCGCCATCCCATACGGCGCCACCGCCCTCCTCTCCGAGATGATGCTAAACCTCAGCGGCGCGCGGCACTCGATGTCGCGAACGGCGCCGCACCCCCCGCGGTGGAAGCCGTTGCCGCCGCTGCCGCCCCGGATGGCGAATTCGCGGAGGAGGACGGGGTAGCGGCGCTCCAGCGTCTCGACGTCGGTGATGCGCGTGTTGGTCATGTGCGTGTGCACGGCGTCGGCGCCGGGGGCGGTGGGCGTGGCGCCGGCGCCGCCGCAGATGGTCTCGCCGAAGGCGAAGGAGTGCTCTTGCTCGTCTCTGCCTTCTTCGCCGTCGCTCCTTCCGTCGCTGTCGCTCCTTCCGTCGCTGCCGCCACGACGACGAACCTCGCCAAAGAACCCGAGACAGTTCATGCACCCCTGCGACGCGGCCGCCGCGCCGAAGGCGCGCAGGATGACGTCGCACACGCGCTGCGACGTCTGCGTGTTGCCGGCGCAGACGGCGGCTTGGGGCGAGGGGTTGAGGAAGGAGCCGCGGGGGAGGACGACGCGGATGGGGGCGAGGCAGCCTTGGTTGAGGGGGATGGGGGCGGCGATGAGGAGGCGCAGGCAGTAGATGAGGGCCGAGTAGGTGATGGCGGGCGGGGCGTTCATGTTGGAGTCGCGCAGCTCGGGCGCCGTGCCGGTGAAGTCGAAGACGGCGTCGCCAGAGGCGGAGATGCGGATGGAGAGGGTGATGGGCGCGCCCGAGTCCATCTGGTCGGTTGCGGAGAGGGGGGCGCTGCCGCGGGTGGAGAGGGTGCGGAGGAGGAAGCGGCGGACGGCGGTGGCGGCGTTGCGCTGGATGGCGTGCATGTAGAGGTGTACGACGGGTGGGGTGTGCTCGGCCATGAGGGCGCGGAGCAGCTGCGCGCCTTTGAGGTTGGCGGCGACCTGGGCTTTGAGGTCGGAGAGGTTGTCGGAGAGGCGGCGGCTGCCGGTGCAGCCGGGGTGGGTTCCTGGCGCGAGGAGGATGGAGCGGATGCCGGCTTCGTCGAAGAAGGGGGTGGCGGCGTCGCCGTGGATGAGCTTGAAGCTGGTGATGGCGGCGCCTTCTTGCCAGAGGGAGGTCGAGTTGGGGGGCATGGAGGTGCCGCCGAGGCCGCCGATGTCGGTGTGATGGCCGCGCGAGGCGAGGTAGAAGGCGATGGTTTTGGGGCTGCTGCTGCTGGCGGGCGAGAAGACGGGCGTGATGACGGTGATGTCGGGGAGGTGGGCGCCGCCGGCTGAGGGGTGGTTGGAGACGAGGACGTCGCCGGGGACGAGGGTGTCTTTGAGGAGGTCGTGCTGGTACTTGACGGCGTAGCTCATGGAGCCGAGGTGGACCTGGTGTTGGCGGTTTGTTAGCTCGACTGGCTTCTAGGGGGGCAGTGGCAGTGCGTACCGGGACGTGGGGAGCGTTTGCGACGAGGCCGGCGTCGGGGCCGAAGATGGCGCAGGAGAAGTCGAGGCGCTCTTTGATGTTGAGGGACATGGAGGTTTTCTGGAGGATGCGGCCCATCTGCTCGGCGATGGACATGAAGCGGTGGGCGAATGTCGAGAGCTGGATCGGGTCGACGGTCGTCGTGGATGTGCCGGTCTTGATGACGTGGGGGACGTCGACGACTACGTGGGCTGAGAGGATCTTGGCTTCTGCTCCTGGCACTATCAAGATGCTCTGTGTGTTGTCCAGGATCATTGCCGGTCCGGCCACCTTCATTCCGGGGAGGAGCTTCTCCAACAGATACACTGGAGTAGCAATCGTGCCGTGGTTTTGAAAGTACGTTTTCACCTGCGAGAGTCGTAAGCATGGTTTAAAGAGTGTGGGCATGTCGGACGTACACTCCTCTCAACCAAATCCGCTTTCACGAATGCGAAGGCGGTGGTCTTGAGCTCATAAGCCAGCTTGTCCGCGTCTGACTGGATGGACCCGCTACTACCAATGCCGCGAACGCGAACATCATCAACCAAGATGTCTCTCGTGTCCGGGAAGACGAAGTTAAACTCTCGCAGATGCTGGTCCAAAAATGCCTCGGTGAAACTGCCGCTTGGGGGCTGCAGAATCATCATGGCCATCTCAGTTCCGCGGTATCTCATGTTGAGGTAGTATTCGTAGCGCATGTCGCCGCCTTTGATGCCTTGTCCATGGAGACGCTGGGTAACGACATGCTGCAGCGTTTCAAGCTTTTGGTTTAGTTCGTCGATTGTTTGCCCGGCGTAGACCACGTTGACGGGCTCCTGTGCTTCCTGGACGATGTCTGCAAGTGCCATTCCTACTGCTGTTAGATTTGTAGCAAGGTGGATAATGATACGACTTACCGTACGCCGACAGAATGCTGGAGTACTTATGGATGATGGCGGTCGATATGCCGAGTTTGGACGCGATTTCACACGCATGCTGACCACCAGCTCCACCAAAAACAGCGAGATGGTGTTTCCCTTTCTCTTGTTAGTATGTAGCTTTTGAGACAGCCAGGAGAACTAACCAATCTCGTAGCCCTTTGCCTCTGTCAATGCTCGAATCGGCCTGCACATGGATTCATTCGCAACATCCAAGAACCCATACGCCGCTTCCTCCGAAGTCAACGATTGCCCAGTCTCAGCGTTGATTTCCGCTGTCAGATGCTCAAACTTCGCCTTGACAACCTCAGCGTCGAGAGGCTTGTTCTCCTTCTCGCCAAAGATCTTGGGGAAATAGTCTGGTATCAGTCTACCGAGGAAGAGATTGGCATCCGTGATAGTCAAAGGACCACCTTTGCGGTAACAAGCGGGTCCGGGATGCGCGCTCGCCGACTCAGGCCCGACCACGAACAGGCCGTTGCGGAAGAAGAGCATCGATCCACCTCCGGCTGCTACGGTGTTGATGTCGAGTTGAGGGGATTGGATTGTGACGCCTGCCGTCGTGGTCTCGAAGACGTGCTCCAACACACCGCCGTAGCGGCTTACGTCTGTCGATGTGCCGCCCATGTCAAAGCCGACAACAGGCACTTCCGTCTCCGGGCTGTAGCAGGTGCGAGAGAATCCGACGACACCTCCTGCAGGGCCGGAGAGGATGCCTTTGAGGCCGCTGAAGTGCTTGTGGCCCACCAGTCCGCCGTCTGATTGCATAAAGTCTGCCCTGACGTCGTCGAGATGCGCGCCCTCGAAGCCTTGCCGGAAACCGGACAGGTATTGCTTGATGTTTGGGGTCAGGTATGCGTCGGCAGAGGCTGAGCTTCCGCGAGGGACCATTTTGATCATGTTTGCAGCCACGGCCGAGGACAACGAAATGTGCGAGAAGCCTTCTTCGATGGCGAGTTGACCGACTCTTACTTCGTGCTCCGGGTAGATGTACGAGTGGGCAAAGCACACGGCAATCGTCTCGACACCTTTGGCTCGGAGCTCTTTCAGAGTTGTCCGCACTGACCCTTCATCCAGAGCCTTGATGATGCGGACAAAGTCTCCGCTTGAAGCCCGGATGAGTTCTCCAGGGATTTCTGAAGTGGGCTTGTGCGTGCCGAAAACGTCCTCGTCGAAGCCCTCAACAGTGACACGCTCGTCAATCTCATAGACGTCCGAGTACAGCACATCGGGCTTGACAATGTTGAGATCGAACAGGCTTGGGCGGGATTGGTACCCGATCTTGAGGAGATCGCGCAGGCCCTTGGTAACCAGGAAGGCGTGTCGAGCTCCTTTCCGTTCCAGCAAGGCATTGGTGGCGACGGTGGTTCCCATGCGGACGAATTCGATGTCTTCCTTGGGCAACGGCGTCCCCCGCGGGATTTCCTCTCCCCGGATGAGGGAGAGAACGCGGCGGATGCCCTCGGTCGGAGCGTCATCGTAATTGTGCGGATCGACGGAAAGAAGCTTCAAGATGATGTCCGGACGGCCTTCTTGCCGGGCCCAGATGTCTGTGAAAGTTCCTCCCCTGTCTGATAGGTGTAGTCTGTCAGTGCCCTGTCACGCGGAATGGCGTTGGGACGTACCGATTGCGATCTTGACGGGTGCCATGTCTGCGGTCGTGAGTAGTATTCTGCGCTATCAACCGAGTCTATCACTTTATACTCTTGTCGCAATCTATTTGGTCCACCCGATGCGTCGGTCAGTAGCTCGATATCTGACACAGCGGTGAGTTTCTGGCCAAGAATGGGGTCGCTCTCCATCTCACGGCGGGGAAGATCGAGACTAGCCGAACAGGTGCGGTGCCACAAAAGAGAGCCCATTGGTACACTGGAAGGTCCAAGCGATGCATATCTGGTATCACGTTCCTGATAAGTGGTGGCCCGGAAGGTGGCGGTGATGCCGATTCGCGCAGTTTGGGTTTAGCGCAACCGTCCCCCTCTTTTGAACCCTGACCTCTTGGCGACTACACAAACCTGGAGAATATTAATGGATTTTCTGGCGATAAGACTGCGTTCGAGAGGGTATGCCATCGTTCGGAGAGCCCGCTGAACCCCTCAGATCGAGCACTTAAGTCTGCCTCGTAGTTCGGCAGCAGCTTTTGATCATTTTGTTCTTTCAATGCGCCATGTCTGTCCACAAAAAGTCCGTTGATATGGATGTTGAACCCCAAGATGTCGACCACAAGGTTGGCATTGTCAGGGATGTCGACCAGGCCGCTCAGTTCCTGGCCGAAACTCAAGACTACCCACCATTGACTCCGGAGCAAGAGAAGAAGCTGGTCAGGAAAGTAGACTGGATCATGATCCCAATGGTGTGTTCACTCCGGCGTCGCCATACCTCAACCTCCACAGACGCTAACGTGTCGTGGCAGCTCTTTCTCACTGCAACCTTTGGCGCGGTTGACAAGGTGTCACTGAGCACTGCCGCCATATACGGACTGCAAACAGACACAAACCTCGTTGGGCAGCAGTATTCGTGGCTGGGTTCAATTCTATCCCTTGGAGTAAGTCATTTAAATTGAGAATCTCCAAAGCTATGAGAATTGACGATTTCAGGCGTTGACCGGCATGTTTCCTGCGTCTTACCTGATCCAAAAACTCCCTTCTGCGAAGTTTATTTGTGTATGTAGTCTCGGATGGTCTACGATGGTGCTGCTCATGGCGGCCTGCAAGAATTGGAGCAGTCTGATGGCTCTACGATTCTTGATGGGTATGTTTAGACGCTGGAATAAGTGGATTATTTCCCACTAACAACGCTCACAGGCTGCTTTGAAGCCATCATCATTCCAGGTATTTCGTTGATCGTCGCAGCTTTCTACAAGAAGGAAGAGCAGCCTCCGAGGAACGCATTGGTTTTTGCTGCAGCAAGCTCCGTCATCAATGGGTTCTTGTCGTGGGCAATTGGCCACATCGACAGCGCTCTAGCAATTTGGCAGTACTTGTTTCTGATAATTGGTAGGCATGACTGGAGGCCGGTTCCCTATCTTTACTCACTAATTCTTGTTGAAGGCTCCATCACCTTTTCCTGGTCAATTTTCGTCTTTGTCGTGTTACCTGCGACCCCGATGGAGGCCATATTCCTGAGCAAGGAAGAGAAGTACCATCTCATGAAGCGTGTGGTCACGAACAAGACCGGCGTCGCCAACAAAGAGTGGAAATGGGACCAAGTCAAGGAAGCATTGATTGATCCCAAGACTTGTAACCGAACCAACCTTTTGATGCTGGAGCCATGGCTAACCAATCTCAGGGATCATCTTCTTCTTCAACATCGCCATAAACATACCCAACGGAGGACTCCTCACCTTCAACAGCATCATTATTTCGAACCTGGGCTTCTCTTCCGTTGACGCCTCTTTGCTCAGCATGCCTACTGGCGTCATGAGCACAATCTCTGCATTCGTCTTTTCTTATGTCGGTGCCAAGTGGGCGAACCGGCGCTGTCTAGTCGCCGTAGCGGCTTGCATCGTGCCAATAATCGGGACTGCAGTCGTTTACGCAGTTCCTCGAGACAACATCGGTGGTCAAATGGTTGGCATCTATTTGGTATGAACCCAAGCATTGAGACAGCACGCGGATGCTGACCAACTTTTCCAGCTGTACACTTACTTCGGGCCATATGTCGTTGGCATCGGGCTCGCCCAAGCCAACACTGCCGGAAACACCAAGAAGACGGTTGTGTTCGCCATCCTGTACATTGGCTATGCCGTCGGGAACCTGATCGGGCCGCAAACTTTCCGGGCCAACCAGGCACCCGCCTACACTGGAGGAGTGGTGGCCATGATCGTGTGCTACTGCGTGTGCATCGGCTTGATCTGCGCGTACTGGGCACTTTGCGTCTTCAACAACAGGCGGGCCAAGGAGCAGGATGACCACGTTGAGACAGATGAGGGGGCGATTGAGTTTTTGCTTGACCAGACCGACTTTGAACAAAAGGGGTTCAGATACACCACGTAGAGGGAATGTGTCCTGGGAAGTGGTTAGCAAGCTTCAAGAGCAGCAAATGAATGAATTTCAAACAGCTGATAGTACAAGCCCCTTGTTCTACTGAGCTTTGGATAACCAGACAAAGTCGAATTCCATGGTACGACTGTCGCTGACAAAAGCTCTTCTGTAAGTGGTAGCGCATCCTCTCATGAGGCTGACTGCACTTGAGACACTGTGGCCTTCCTGAACAGAAGTGGCTCGACAATGACTGCATGGGAGAGATGGACGCTCCGATAGGCTGCCCACGCGGTCAGCTAAGCCTGGTCTACTACACCTCTACAGCAGCACGACACGTAGCAACGATAATTCACAGCCTTGCCCTTTCCATTGGCGAGCTGGAAGACATCCGAACCGCTTGGTGAGACTTCTCACCAAGCCTCCGCAGCATATCACAGATAGCCGAGCTCCATCCTCCCCATCATCACCCCATTTTTCAAACTTGGATTATTAATGCTGAGCCCACTTTGTCGCTCATTCCTACCAGGCCCACCGCCAAGGGCTGCACGCTGGTTTGGGGACTGGAGATGGACGCATAGATGACGCTTACACGACAAGTGTTGTAGCACCACCTATGCTTTTAGCGGTATACAACAGGCACATATGAATTTTAGTGCAACGACTTACCGCATCAGGGAATCTCCCGGCTCTTCACTAGCATTATTAGTAATTGATTCCAACATCCCACCGGCTCATATGCTTAATAATACAAGGAGATGTGGGGACAAAAAGGCACGGATAATGCGCTTACTAAAGCATTTTATCGACACGTTTCACAACCAAATGCTGTACGCCTCGAGTTTTGGCGAATCGGGCCTGAGTGTTGGTCGAGCAGGAACGCAGCCGGTCAAACTCGGTGGAACAGGGCCGAAACGACTGGAAAATTTCGGTAGCTTGGTTGGGGCGGACGCGGGTGCCGGTGAGACTCTTTCCGAATGCGCAGCCTTGGACCTAGCTTGTGTAGGTAGTATAACAGCTTCTCTGTTCGTCGCAACTAAGCTTCCATCAACCAACTCTTGAACGCCAATTTCTCCTCGCAACAAGCCCCTCGAAACCGATCCAACCACCGCAATGTCTTTCGGAAAGATCTACACCTACCCCGACAACCCTAGGGTCCAAAAGGTCCGTCGATCCAGCGTTGGAATTGTATCCTTCAGCAACTGACTCATGCGCGCCAGGTCCTAGCGGCAGCCAACCTCAACGGCCTCAAGATCGACATCGTCCCAGACTTCCAGACGGGCAAGACCAACAAGACGCCCGAATTCCTGGCCAAGTTCCCGACGGGCAAGGTGCCCGCCTTCGAAGGCGCCGACGGCCTCAACCTCCTCGAGTCCGACGCCATCCTGCAGTACGTGGCCGAGTCGGGCCCCAAGGCGGCGCAGCTGGTCGGCAGCACGCCGGCGGAGCGGGCGCGCATCCAGTACTGGGTGCTGTACCAGATGGGGGCGCCGTGGGAGGAGGTGTTGAAGCTGCTGTACCCGCGCCTCGGGTTCAAGCCGTTCGACGCGGCGGCCGAGGACGAGGCGCTGGCGAACCTGGCCAAGGTCTTGGGCTTGGTCGAGGGCGCGCTCGAGGACGGCAGGCAGTGGCTGGCGAGTACGGAGAGGCTGAGCAACGCGGACCTGGCCGTCATGTCGGTGCTGACGTGGGCGTTCAAGTTTGGCGTCGACGAGGAGATGCGGAGCAAGTTCCCCAAGACGATGGAGTGGTTCTTGCGGACTATTCGCGCGGACGGCGTCAAGGAGGCGTTTGGCGAGCCGGACATGGTGGCCGTCAGGCAGATTCCCGCCTAAGGGACGTGGTTTTACCGAGGTTTCGTGGGCATGGTGTTTTTTTTTTGGTAGCAGATGAAAAGGAATGAATGATCAATTTGGATGATGATGGGGAAACGGTTGATGGGAGTGCATTCAAGGTTTAATTAAGCCAAAGATGGCGCTTCCGCTTGGCATTGCGCCATTCCTGTCGGCGGTTCCGCAATCACACCCATGCCCCCAAACCCACTGCCTTGTTACCCGGCGAAAATGTGGCATACATCAAACGACCGTAATGTTGTAGCGGTGCTTTGTGTACGCGGGACTCTTCCAGCTTTGCCGTCTCTCTTGTCATTGCGGTTTCCCAGTATCCGATGCCATCCACGCCACACTTCATCTCGAAGAGCGTCGAGTTTCGGAAAGACCCAGCTCATGTCCAACTCATCTCTGAAGAACCCTTGCAGAGGCTGTATCAGCGAGGTCGCTATGACGTGGCAGAGATGACATCGGCACGCTGTCGACTCTTGCAGTTGCTGGAGGCTGAGAAGTGTACGAGAAGCGGGCGTGCTGACAAGGTGTTTATACGTATGGCTGCGCCAAGAAAGCGTCATGCAATGTGATACGCATCAACTGCTTATAAGTATGTTGGTGCCTGTGGGCATGATATTGTGATTCGACGTCCGGAGATTGTTGTTACTGAGGAAATTGTAGAGCTCATGAAGCAGATAGAGACGTAGCCGCAGTTCAGTTGTTTAGTCATTGAACACTTCCGTACCGTACACACGCACATACGTGCCGCATCTCAGGCACATCTGGTCAGCATGGAAAGCGGCGAAACCATCCAGTCGCAGAAGGAGACGCCGGGCCAGAAAGAGCCGTGACTTTCATCCACCTCCCCCCATCACCTCTCCCCCAGCCCAAACATGCCCACACTATTCGCCCACGCCGCCTCGGCCACCTCCTCAACCCCCACCCCCTTCAGCCCCGCAACCACAAACGCCACCCTCGAAATCGCACAGCTCTCATTCCTCTCCTTGACCATACACCCCTCCACCCACTTATCCTTCTTCCTACTCCCCGCCACCATCTCGGGCGCATTCCCGCAATACCTCCTCACCACCTCCGCCCCCGCCTTCACCTCCCCCCACGGCGCATCCGTCTCAATCTGCAACCGCTCCAGCGGCACCGCCCGCACCATCTCCAACCCCTCCCGATCCGCAAAGCTGAACCCATTCACGCTCACATCAAACCCCAACGCCCCCACCAGCCTCTCCATCTGCGCCGCCGTCCCCACGAAACTGTGCACCAACCCCCGCCGCGGCAGCCGCGGCAGGTACGGCGTCAGCACATCGATGAGGTCGTCGACGGCGGCGGCGCCGCCGCGACAGTGCAGGAAGAGCGGCAGGTCCCAGGCGCGCGCGACGAAGAGGTCGAGCTGCGCGCCGAAGGTGGCGAGCTGCACGGCCTTGGGCGCCAGCGCGAGGCGGTCGTAGTCGAGGCCGAGCTCGCCGAAGGCGGCGAGCGGGGTGGTTGGGGGGGAGAGGGCGAGGGCGGCGTCGATGGCGGTGGCGAGGCGGGCGAGGTAGGTGGGGTCGGTGGCCGGCTCGTTGGCGTGGTACGGGTGCACGCCGATGGTGAGGAAGCACTGCGTGGGGCGCGAGTGGGCGAGGGCGAGGTTGGTGGGCACGTCGGCGAGGGACATGCCCGTGAGCAGGATTTTGGTGACGTTGGCGGCGTGGGCGCGGTCGAGGGTCGCGGGGAAGTCGGGGGGGTGGTGGGGCTTGTTGCGGTAGATGCCGGCGAATTCTTTGGCTGTGGCGGTTACGGCGACCTGGGTTTGGGGTGAGTTTGGGGGGTGGGTTGGAGGATTGGTTCAAGGGTGGTGCATACATCTGCGTAGCGGAGTTGTTTTGTTGGTCGGGGAGGGGCGGTTGTGGGTAGGCCGCTCATGTCGATGCTTTTGGATGCCATGGTGGTGTCTGGAGGGGCTATGCAACACGGGTCTCCGCTCGACTGTATGCAGTGGATGTGTGATACACTGCAAGGAAAGGGAAGATGCTAGGTTGGGAAGACACATGCATGAAGAATGTTCTCGAGTCATCTCGGGCCAAGATGAACCGGCCCGGTTGCTGGTGAAGAAGCCGGTCGGCCCATGGAAGGCGGCCCGGTGCCCAGTCAGTACATATACTGAACGCCTTTTCATCCGCACTAGCTTATAATGGCAATATCGGTAGCCAGGGTTGCACAGGTCATTCCAATTTTCAGCAGAACATTGCTGATATGGAGGAATGCTCCGTAGACTGGTTCTGCTGACTCTGGATGTCTACAGTCGTAGTGAGCAACAGGTTGGACGGAATGAGCGAAGTGGAACCTTGGTTGATACTAGCCTATCAATTAATTGACTGCATTTCGGAAGCTATTGCATGCAGCAAACCACTTTGAGACGCGCTGCCCTTTGCTATATTCCCTCAATCAGTGAACAGAACTGTAACCCTTGTGGTCGACTGTCTCGCAGTCCGCAAAAAGGGAGTTTAGCCTTGGGCAAGAGAGAGTCGCGTCTTGTCTGCAGCCTGATCTCGCGCTTTCGCCGCAATCCGCTCCCGGTACTTCGCCTCCAGTTGCCAGCAGACATACCATATCCGTCGCCTGTTCGCGATGCACATAAACGGCCCCGGCTCCATGTTTATCGCCGGCCTTGTTGACGACTCGAGCCAGAGGAAGACGCGCTTGAAGTCTGTGTCATCTGCGATCTTGCCCTCCATGATGAAATCGTGGGCTTCCCAGAACCACGGCATGCTGGTTTCTACTGCTCGTTTCCAGAAACTCTGGATCGGGGCGATGGTTGAACTGACGGCGAATGAGGCGTTGCAGAGAGCTATGATGGAGGGGGCGCTAAGCTGGAGGAGGATTTCGTGCATGATATCGTAAGGGAGCGATGAGAATGGGTCGTGGGTGACGCGGTTGCCCAGGTTGGCGGGAGGAGTGGCATCTCGTGTGAATCTGCCCGTGGCGACGTTTTCTTCGATGAAGTCGGTCATGGACGGGTTGAAGAAAGGTGGCTTGACTATCACCTTAGTTGGGAGCCAGTCTGATCAGCGCTCGAAGAAATGGATACAAGCGTATGGATGTGGATTACCTCTTCGCCGGCGTCTGCGCCCCAACATCCACGATCCACATCCGGTGCGCCGTAGTCGAGGCTTAGATGCGTGCCCTGATGTCCAACATCTTCGTGCATGACGTGGTACAGAACGTCCTTGTCGAAGTCTTCAGCGTTGTCGTTTCCAGTCAAGACCGTTTTCAGTATATTGAGACAGGGCGGGTGAACTGGATAGGCCGGAAAGAGTTGTCCCTCTGGACTCCACATCACCTGATAACTCGAGAGAGAGTCAGTAGGTGAAGACTAGTGTGAATTGTGTGGCAAACCATTCAAGCTCGTTGCAGTTCTCGGGGAGGTTTGGATCTGAGAGGGCCTGTTAAAATGTGGAACAAGTCAGTTCAAGATTGAGACTTACCATCTCCACGCTCCTGGATGTACGCGAGAGCCTGTACTAAGTGAGCAATGGCTCATCAAATATGGATTCCTGAGACTCATACGTAGTCGTGGTGAGCAGTTAAGCCTGTCATAAAGGCCTTTCCGGATCCAGTAGCGTCCGCATGCAGTCCAAGAAGAGATAACTTATGGACCCATGCGATATCCTCCTTGGCCATTACCTCAGGGTCATACCCAAAGTAATCACGGTACTCATCGTCTGTCATTATGAATATCTGGTTATTCGATTATCGCGCCCATGACAAATTGCGTGCATGTGCTTACCTGGAATATCAAATACCGTCTCTTCCGGCATCTCCCTCAACCAAGCTCTGCGGGACTTCTTTGCGATGGGAACATCGTTTGTCGGGCCACCGCAGATAGCACAGAATACGATCCAGCCCATAGTTTTCAGAACAGAAGCGCAGGATTGTGAGCAAGGTCAAGGGAGGGTTCGTTGGCAACGACCCGTATATGTAGTCATTTGACATGTGACGTTGCAGCCTGAACCATCCCTATTCGGGTATATAGATGCGAGGCAACCGGCCCTATAGGCGGCCGATATTCGTAAACGTCATCTACATAGCAAAACAATCGAACATTCCGTTGCTATTACTCCTTCTAACTACCACTTTTCAGAAAAGCCAGTGGTGAATCATTGGTGTTCGTTACCTTTTCGTTTCCACTGCAAAAGGCATTGACCATTCGCCGGGTTTTTGCAGCGTGCCGAGGCTGGCTAAGGCTTTGGATCACGCAAGAGACTCGCGGGGGCTGATCAATGCCTCCCTTTTCTGGACTGACGCCAAGTAATCACCCGGAACGACACTTCAGGTATCCCATCGACCGAGCAACAGCTCTGGCTCATAATTTCAATGCAGTGTATAGAGAGCAATGAAAGTGTGTTGCGTGTGGATTCAAGGGTGCAGAAATTGAATGGAAAGTGCAGCCACAAACTGAATTCATCGTGATGATACGCATTTCAGCTACACCATCAAGTGCATTTCCCTCACCTCTTGCTTTCTACGACCCTCAAAAAATACAGTCTCGTTGGACCATTTTTCACAAATCCCTTTCGCCTGGATTCATGTAGAAAGCTGATCTCCATCTACAAGTCCAAGAAGGGGTTGGTCCGTCGTAAAAGACATAATCCATGACCTTGAACGCCTCTCTGGCAACACCCGCCGCGCTCACAAAGAACGGGTCGAACATCCTCTCTTTCGAATCGACAAGTCGGTCGCCGAGCACATCCCGCAGTGCTGCCCGAAAATCAGCATCGTTGGTGGCATCTCCGTAGCTGATTAGCGCCGCTATATGGTCAGGCCCAGCTACTTCAACGCGCTCCAGTCCAAATCGTCTAAACACATCCCGCCCAATGTGTTTGCTCAGAAAGTTCTCGACCGCGACCCTGATCTCCTCTCGCCGGTCTGGGTGACTGCTTGTCGAGTTGGCTCCAAGGTCCTGCCGCACAGTCTCGTGCAGCATGGAGAAAATGCCGTCATCCTCGCTATATAGCGAAATGGTCATTCCAGAATGGCTGTAGTCGATGACGAGAAGGAGTTCCTCGAAACGACAGTCTCTGCTGGTGGCCATGACAGTGGCCGTGGCACTCCGGCGGAGCCGCGGTGCCTGTAACGCAAGATCAAGATTATTCAACGCGAGCTCGATGCTGGGGTCGTGTACGAGCTTGTCGTGTGGGACGGCGATATTGACGAAGCAGAATCCCGTTCCTAGATAGGCCTCGACAGATGCCGTGAGCGCACGGAGCATGGACTCGATGGCTTGGACGTTCGGGTGTTTCGGACAGAGATGATGGACGAGTGGCAAGTTGGTGAGATAAGAGCACAAGGCCGAGGGAGCTTGCGGTTGACCTGCGGCTGCGTTGCCTCCCGTGCGCATGAAGTGTTTGTACTCGGTGTTACCCTCGATCTTGGCGATGTTGAAGAAGGTGCGGTTGGCGTAGATGGTTGCTGTTCCATAATCCGCTGCTAGTCCGAAACCAATACCGGGTACCGTTGTGCGTATACGTGGTAGTGGTCCTGCGATGCATGCGTTGCAAGGGCAGCACGCCAGGCACATGAACAAGAGTACTGCCCAGCTCCACAGGGGTAAAGATAAGTTGCGGCTAGACCACATCCTGGTTGCCGAGATTTTAAATGTCGCTCGAAGTCCAAAGACGAGTGAAGGGATTTGTAGGCAGAATTCACGGACGCAGCGCAATAAAAGATGTTCTTGTGGCCACCGTTGCAAGGTCGTGGTGCGGTAGCCCGGCTCGCTACCTAGCAAAAGGCAACATCACACTGTTGGCGCGATGGAGAGGGGTGGACGGGTGATGTATTGATCTAGCTAAAGAAGCGGCCTAAATACCCCCTGGGCATCGCACCTGCCAACAACACCAAACAAAATCAGGTTTCCTTCCCCTATTTTGACACATCTCAGGTGACATTTTAGAGATGGTTCCTTTCGCTTCTTGAGTAGAACTGGCTGGTGGACCATATACGTGGTCGGCAAACAGGAGGAATGTGTCACAGTATAGCGCCTTGATTTCCATGCTCGGTGATGATGGAAATACACGTATACTCAGAAGTTGCTCGAACATTCGGCGAGGCGATGACCTATTGAGGAAACTGACAGTAGAGTAGCTTGCGTAAAGTTTTCGTTGTTGTTAGCTAGCACACGGAACTGAACAATGCAGCTGAAAGTATGCTCTGACCTAATGATTTATTAGAACACACTTGCATTCTCAGTACAAAGTCGTCCTTGAACTTGATTCGCCGCCTAAAATAACCACCATCGGAACGGCTCGGGCAGCCACGGTGGCGCCCATAGTATGGGGGCCAAAAAAAAAAAGCCATTAGCGCCATCGCCCTGCATGACGACACATCCCCATGTGCGCATCTCTAAACACCATCTCCACCAAACCCAACCTCCCGGATCACGAACACACCAAAAAAACCACCCCGCATGAACACCGACCTCCACCAACCCCTCCACGCCCTCCACCCCAACCACGACCTCATCCCCCACCTCCTCGCCATCCAATCCCACCACCTCCTCCACAACCTCAAATCCCTCGACTGGATCACCCACCTGCAATGCCTCACCACCCACCCGCCCGCCCACACCCGCAAACGCAAGCGCTCCTCCCCCTCCGGCCCCGCCTCGCCCGCTAACCCTCACCCACCCGCACACACCCGCACCCTCACGCGCACCACCATCAACGGCCGCCTGGGCGCCTACATGGCGCTCTCCTACCCCTGGGACCCCTCCCCGCACCCCCTCAGCCTCGACCGCCCCGCTCACGGCGCCTGGCGCATCCGCAGCGGCACCGACCGCACGCACGTTACAAGCGACGTGCGGGACGCCGTGCTGGAGCGGGCGACGCGCTGCGCCGCCACGTTCGGCTGCGCAAACGTCTGGATCGATCGCGAGTGCGTGCCGCAGGAGGGCGGCCCGGCGAAGGAGATGGCGCTGCAGTCGATGGACTTGGTGTATTCGTTCAGCGCGTGGCCGGTGGCGCTGCTGTTCCGGCCGCTGGAGACGGCGGCGGAGGTGGCGCTGTTTGGGCGGGTCATGGGGCGGCGGTTGGTCGTTGCGGACGGGGGCGGGGATGTGTTGCGGGGGGGTGTAGATGGGGGGGCGACGGCGAGGCGGGCGTTGGGGATCCTGCGGGCGATCACCGAGGATCCGTGGTGGGAGCGGGCGTGGACGTTTCAGGAGGATTACTGCGCGGGGCCGAAGATGAGTCTGCTGATTCCGGTGCGGGAGCGTGGGGCGTGGCGGAGGAAGCAGCGGTTTGAGTTTTGGAGGACGGGGGATGTGCCGGGGGAGATGATGGTTAGTTCGGTCGAGTTTCATAAGGCTGCGACGAGGTTTTGTCTGGCCTTTTTGAAGAGTGGGGGCGTGTCGGAGACGGAGAGGCAGGTGTGTCAGACTATTCTAAGGAAGGCGGGGAGGTACTCGTACACGATTTTATATGATGGGTCGGTGGGCAAGAAGGATTATTCCCGGACCATGACGACGCGCATTCTGGAGGATGTGGCACACCGGAAAGCAAAGTACCGCGCTGACTTGCTCCCCATTGCGGCAAATTGCTGCCAGTACGGCGTTCGCCTGGACACAAACAGCCTGCAAAACGCGCAAACCAGTCTTGCCGCCTCAATCCTTGCGCTGTACCTTCTCAACGGTGAGATTTTCAAGAATGATCCTGACGATATTCCGTCGGGGTTGGAGTTGGAATCGATGTCTGTCTTTGCATATTTGAACGCCATCTCCCTCGATAACTTTGTTCCGCCTTTGCAGAAAGGCCAGCTCACATTTCTCAAGACTTGCCGCTTTGTCGACGTCCAGCTGTCCGAGAACGGCGTTGTGACGAACGGATGGCTGTGGAAGCTGGACCGACGAATATCTTCCAGCGACCCGAGGTTCCGTGGACAGCAGCATGTCTCAAAAGATGGAGATGATTGGGCTCCGGAACAGTCTCCCCTCGAAGTCCTTGGTGCGGAATTACAACTCCAAGGCTATCACAAACTGGCGGAGCTGCTGAAGCGGAATGCACACTTCCGTGAGGGAGAAAGTATCAGTGTTGGGGAAGGAGAAGAACCCACCCATCCTAGTCCTGCGGAGCTGTACATGCAAATTACCGCCCGGAACCTGGAGAGGTGCGTCGCAGAGGGCCATACTCTCTCGCTTGGCCGCATGTGGGATGGCCAGAGCGAAGAAGACGACGGCGCGTTGCCTCTACATACTGCCATCTTTATCGGGGAACGAGAGCTCCCTCGAGAGTCAACCACCACCACTGACACATGCAGAGGTAGTGATTCCAAAAATGCCTGCCAGAAGGATGACGGTGGGAAATCATCATCCCCAACGAAGGAGAGACAAGAGGTGCCGCCGGAACCGTTCCTCCCCACTTACGCCTTTACAGCATGGAGCGGCCGGTCAGACGATAGTGACAAGAATGTGGAGGAAAGTCAGCTCGACAAGTACGTCTCATTGGAGGTGGCCATGGATGAAGAGCGAGCGAACGGGATACCACTGCTCAGGACGAAGCGCTGGCTCAATGGACTTTGCTTCTTTGGCCGAGAAGCGGAGATGGATGTTACGTTTGCGTGGCCGCCAGGCCTGCAGGGTAGACTGGACAAAAAGGTGGAGGCAACATGAGATATATCATGGACTGTACTACTAGTCGACAGGCCCGAAAGCAGAAACGACGCGCCGTAACAAAAGCCTCGACCGACAAACCCGACGGCAGGGCCGCGAAGGCGAAATTCTTTGACGAAAAAACGCTCAATTCTACAGACACTGCTAAGAAGCTGTTAAAATACTTGCTGATGATACGTATGTGACGTTACGATTTTCCCAGTGAGCCAGTATCTGTTTTGCTCATGTCACCCAATTCCCTACTGGTTCCGACTCGAGCAGACTAGTCAAGTCCGACTGAGAAGTCTGTTCCTTTCTCCAATATTAGCTTCCACTGTAAGTCTAAATTCCATTGTAAGTCTTGTAAGGCTTTAATATGTATGGTACAGGTTTCCAAATTCCTGACACTCAGCTTCTTCGACGCATAGGATCAGTGTTACTGCAAGTCTATAACTTCTTCACGGTTACAATCGACTTCGCCAACCTTCCCTAAATTATTGTAGTGGAGCAAGTCACACAGGGCTCGTCCATTGGTGGTTGAAGCTAGGCAGCTACGTGGGGCAAAAGGTGGGGGCCAAGTAGGATATCTCGTCGTGACTGCGCCAGAAAATTTCGAACGTCAGGTTCTATCATCCTGTCTTTCTCCACACTCAGTATCAACCCAGTTCCAACACCTCAGGCTACAAGAAGAACATAATGACCCAGGCATCCAGCCATATTTTGGTCCCGAACCAACTATGCCGCTACTGCAAAGAATTTGTACGCAAGCACGACAACTTCGACTTTTTCAGAGCTCCTGATGAAGCGTCATTCGATGTGTGGTTCGGCTACGACAAGGAGATTGAGCATTATCCCAGTGTGCAAGCACTCATGCACTCAGCACACGAGCAGTGCCATCTCTGCTCCATATTTGCTCCTCAGCTCTTTCACAACGGGGATCTAGTCAATGGAGCAGCCGTCTCGGAAAACAAGCCACTTTATACACATGTCCGAAGCTCTACATTCGTTTGCAACGACTATGGCGACGATGACCCCCAGTCCAGGCAAATGGAAGTTGAGTTATGGGCTAAAGGCGCCGAGACATTTCTTGCGTGCGCAACCATCAACCCCTACGCCGGCAGCGACATGAAATTCCCCGAAGATGCAGGCGATGCTAAGCGGTCAACTTATACCGGCGACGGAGCGCACGTCTCCCTGATCCGCAACTGGCTCAATCAGTGCCTGTCCACCCACGAGACATGCAATGACGGCCGCTACCAACACTTCCGACCCACCCGGGTTCTGGACCTCCAAGTCGATTCCTCTAAAGACGTCCGACTCGTCCCCGGAGAGCAGTGCGGTCACGCTCCGTACGTCACCCTGAGCTACTGCTGGGGCCTGACCCAAACCACGACCACCACGCCCGAAACCCTCGAAGATTTCAAGGAAAGGATCCCATTCCACCAGCTCCCCACGACCATGCGCGACGCGGTCGAAATCTGCCGTTCGCTCTCGATCCGCTACCTCTGGATCGACGCCCTCTGCATCATCCAAGGCCCCGCCGGCGACTTCCCCACCGAGGCGTCGCGCATGCAAGCCGTCTACGCCGGCAGCCTCTTCACCATCTGCGCGGCCGACGTCGCCGACTCGGACGGCGGCTGCCTGTTCCGCCGCCTCCCGCTCGCCCACTTCGACTGCGCCCTCGCCAGCAACAACGCCCACGGCACGACGTACGTATTCTGCAGCGGCATGAGCCTCTGCCCCTCATCCACGCACCGCATCCCCGCCTTCCCCCTCGACACCCGCGGCTGGGTCTTCCAGGAGCGCCTCCTCTCCCCGCGCTCCGTCCACTTCACGCGCAGGGGCGTGCACTTCGAGTGCCGCTCCGGCGCCGGCTGCGAAAAGCACCTCGACCTCGACCTCGCCGGCGCGGCCCCGAGCCGCGGCTGCCGCAAGCCGCTCTACCCGGAGCTGAAAGCTCTCGCCGGCCAGCTCGACGACGTCGAGGGCGGCGGTCCAGAGCACGCGCTGCTCCGCTTCCGCCAGCAGTGGAACCGCATCGTCCAGGACTACTCGCGGACGGCCCTCAGCTTCGCGCGCGACAAGCTCGCCGCCGTCGCCGGCGTCGCGGCCATGATCTGCGACGAGCAGCGCCACCGCATGGACGCCTCGTTCGGCCTCTGGCTGCGCTTCCTCCCCGACCAGCTGCTGTGGCGCGCCGACCACGCGTACATGGGCGGCGACGTGGCGCCGGCGGCGTTGGGGCTGGCGCCGAGCTGGTCGTGGGCGAACTTTGACGGCGCCGTCGTGTTCGAGCGGACGCTGCACGCGGGCGAGGAGGAGGCGTGCGGGCACGATGGGGACAGGGAGGTGCTGCTGGGGGCGTGGGCGGCGGCGGTGGTGGCGTTGCCGCCCGTTACGGCGTTTGAGGCGGCGCCGCCGGAGCCGGGGATGGTGCTGCGGACGCGCGCTTTTGGGGTGGTGGTGAGGGCGCCGTTGGCGGAGTGTTGGTGCGATGGGGAGGCTTGGGCGGCGCCGTTTTTGGTTCCCATCCCTGAGAGGGAGAACGCGTCTGCGAACGTCATGCATGAGGCTTTTCGGCCGGATGTTGCGGTGGAGGACGGCTGTCGGTTGTTTTGCCTTTTGGTGCGTCGCGAGCATCGGAGTTTGTCGGGGGAGGAGGGGCTGCGTGAGAGGTTGGAGGAATTTGCGCTGGTGCTGACGCCGGCGGATGTTGGTGGCGGGGACGTTTACCGCAGGGTGGGCTTGATCAAGTACTTTTTGGACAGTCGGAGTGATGACTGGACGCGGATCTTGTCGCCGGAGGACGGGAAGCCGCGGTCGCTGATGTACATGTTTACCCCGGAGACACTGGAGCGGGAAGTGACGATCATTTGATCAGTTAAACTCACCATCAACAAAGCTTGGGTTCAGGTTGAGTACCCATCGTGTTGTTCCTTCTACATGGGTTGTTTTCAGTTATCACAGAGGCCCACATAAGGCCCTCTGTGGTTCTCAGGATTCAAAGTTTTACAATCGTTACTTGAAGCCATTTAGTTATGTCTTCTGTACAGACCTACCTAACTGCCGCCTCCGGGTCTCGAGAAATGGTTATTTCTTCACTGCCAACTGCCTCACTCATTGCCTCTTCACTTTAATCTTGTCATTTTATTATGGATTTTCCTATCTTTGTTCTCATATCTGTTTTCAGTAGCCAGCTGTTTCTTCAGTATCTCATCTTCTGCGTCCCGAGCAAGCGATGCAAAGTAGTGTTCCCGATGCCTCCATCCACATTAGTAGGTCTGAACGCCACCCTGCGATATCATAGCCAGCAGTATCATAGCCAGCAAAATCTTCCACCCGAGAGAACCCTTCATGCCCCACACCACCAAAACCACAACATCACCAGTCTCCCCTGCTCCTGCTCAACCCCCATCCCACACACACCCCATCCCATCCACCTCCTCATACCTCGCCGTCGCGCACCACGGCTGATCCTCCCTCCCATACGGCATAAGCGGCAGATCATACGGCATGCGCCACCCCACCACCACGCCCTCCCCAGTTGCGGTCGTTCCTCCACCCTCCGGCGCATCCCTCCCAAACACCGGGACCATGACCGCCGATTCGCTCCCCGCCAGCAGCTCCGGCCACACCACGACGCCAACCTCCCAGCTGCAGATCCGGACCTCCTTGCCGCTCTCATCACCCGCTTGACCCGCCGTCTTCTTCTTCTTCGCCCTGCTGCTGCTGCCACCCCCGCCGCTCTCCGCTGGTAGCGCGCCCCACGCCTGCGTCGACAGGTTCGCTGAAGTCAGCATTGCCCATGCCAGCCGTGATGTCGTCTTCTCTGATCCAGGATGCGAAGAGGAAGGGTGGAGGCGGATATACGTTTTGATGTGCGGGGCGGCGGGTCCGCGGAGCGCTGCTTTTGCATCACTGGTATCGTCTCCTGGGCTACTACCGGCACCACCATCGCCGTCGTCTTCGCCACCGCTGCTGCCCCATTTACAGAACAAGGGCCGGAGGTAGGAGAGCTGCTTTTGCTGAGCAGAACTCTGGGTTTTGTAGTGGATGGAGCCGCCGGAGGCGTAGCCGTCAAGGGAGGTGCGGACGTCGGTGGCGGTGGGGAAGATGATGCGGAGAGGAGGTGGCGGTAGCCTACCGGGCGTCGTACGGAGATGGGAGGCAGGTTTGAAGGGGTTTGTTTCTTTTGCGGGAGAGGTCATGGGAGCCTCCTCCTTGTGGGTTCCCAGGACGCGGCGGAGGTGCTCCAGCCACGCGTCTGTCGAGCCGAGGGTCGCTATGGAGGAGACCTGCGCGATGAGCGTGCTTCGGTCGTGGTCTGTATTGAGTGGGATGGTGCGGAGGATTTCACGGAGTCCGACCCAGCCCCATGAGGTTCGTTCGGCAGGCGCGGCGGCGTCGAGCTGGACGCGGTCGGGCGTGCTGGCTATGAGGGCCGCGCGGACAGTGGAGAAGTCGTAATTCGCGAGCTGCGATGTGAGGGCTTGGAGGCGCTTTCCGTACGCGCCGAGATAGCGGAGGAGATCGACCTTGAATCGCTCGCCACTGCCGACACGATGCCTGGCGGGTGCGTCCTTGGTGTTGACCTTTTGTACAGGTGTAGAAAGGAGGGGGAGGAATGGGGAGCGCCATACGCCGTTGGTCATGTTGGTCCAGTCCTTGGGGATCATGTTCGCAGTGTGAATAATCACCTGTGCGTAGTCGTCTGCGCGAATGAGGACCATCATCTTGGAGTGGTGCGTTCCGAACGCTTCGGGCATGTAGGCCTGAATAACCTCAAGATTGGAATACCGCCGCGACCACTCCTCCATGCGTATCTTTTGCTGATCCTCTCTCCGCCAGCTTCCATGCACAACCTTGACCCTCACGCTCCTTCTGACATCTTCATCGAGAGCGCCCATCAGGAAGTCGACATCGAACATAAAGTTGAACTGCCAGCACTCGACGATGAGGGGATCCCCCAGGATCTCCCCCAACCCGACGGCATCCACGTTCGCAGCATCAGGCAGGTCGCGAATGCGCGTCAGCTGAACCGGCGAGGGAACAAACGTCGTGGTCAGCTCTGCTCCAGGCAACCCCGCCGCCTTCTTCCTCACCTCCGGCGGACTGACTTCCCGACTCAAACTGTCCAACTCCTCATGTCGTGACTCCCGCCCCCGCCCCCGCGTCTGTGCTCCTCCTTCTGCTGCCCCCACACTTCTCTCACCACCGCCCCCACCTGCAGCCCCAGATCGTCCGCGCACATGGCGA
Source organism: Dothiorella sarmentorum (assembly GCA_023082095.1). Taxonomy (NCBI): domain Eukaryota; kingdom Fungi; phylum Ascomycota; class Dothideomycetes; order Botryosphaeriales; family Botryosphaeriaceae; genus Dothiorella; species Dothiorella sarmentorum. Next base: position 32,312 of record JAJMVL010000038.1, read on the forward strand.
TGTGATGCAGCCGTGGCACCACTGACGTCATCGGCGCCAACTCTATTTCCAGTTCCGGCTGTTGCGTCAGTGGGATTTGGATGCTCCAGTTTCGGCCGCTTTGTCGGCCGCGGCGCGGGAGCGTAGTCGTCATCATCGTCCTCGTCGGTGGTGCTGTCGTCGTTGATTGCGGTGGCAGGCGGTGAGTGCATGGCTGGTAGAGCTGTTGGTTGCAGGGTCCCAGAATGCCTGCCCCAATCTTTCGGGTGGACGAGGTGACAGCACAACAGGAGGGTTCACTACTGACGTGGGGGTTCTGGGTTCCGGCGAGTGAGCGTGAGTGGGAAAACAGGGGAATCCCTTCTCTTGCAGGGCCCTGAAGAAGGAAGGGAAAATGCTTGTCGCGTGGATTGTTGCCTTGTAGGGCGGTCACGAGCAACGCTAGAAACTGAGCTCGCGTTTGCGGAAGGCGGGAAGGAAGCGAGGGTGCTGAGGAGGTTGGGCTACTAGGGCTTGTGTGACGCTACGTGACGACGACGTCGCGTCAGCTGTGGAGGTCAGCGTCTTTTGTGGTTAATAGGCCAAGCGTTCATGGTAGCGGCTTGCATGCTGTAAGGGGAAAGAATCTGTTCGGCGCCTGGCTTGGCTAAGACTTTCAGACGAAGAACATCACCGGCAGAACAAAATGAGTGAGCGATAGAAATGGCCACTGTGCGTGACCTTCAATTTATAGTATACCCATTAGAGCCCTTGTAGAACAAATGACTCGAGTCCGCCCAAATACGCGTCCTCTTCTAGGACCACGGTCGTGAGAGAAAGACTTTCAATCTCACTATAATGAAACAAAGATACTCGCTACCGCTAAACGCCATCCGAAAGCACACCAATCGCTGGACTGCGAAACACTTTCACGCCAGGATTCCATTTTAATAATCCCATCCTTTGTCTTGACAATCATGCCGCGCCAGCGCTGACCATGGGCTGCCGAACCTTGGTAGGCTGCTCACCAGCACGGACGACACGCATGCCGTTATCGTCCTTGACGAGCTCGACGTCCTTGTTCTCGCGGTTGGCACGCTTCCAGATCTCAACCTCGCAGCCGCCGCGAATGACGCCGACGCGCATTGTTGAGAGCAGGTTGTGGGCGGCGTTAGAGTGGTCATAGACACCGCCGTTGAACATGGCCGTAGCATCCTTGCCAAGACCGGACCTGATCATAGCCTTGCCACCGGGGTGGTCCTGGATGAAGTCGGTGATGTCATGGACCACACCAGCGACAGCAACGAGGCCACGACCGTTCTTGACCTGCTCAACGTAGTCGTCCCACTCCATGACGGGAAGCTGGTCGAGGGGAACACCCCAGTCGAGCTTGGCGCGCTTCTGGTCGAGCTTCTTCTGAGCCTGCTGGCAACGGCCCTTCTCGATCTCGTTGGCACGGAACTGCTTGAGATCGTAGGCGAGGCCGAGCTGCTTCCAGGTCCAGATGGACCACTTGGTAGGATCGTACTGGAACCACTCGATGGCGTTGCGGTAGTCGCTGGGGAACTCGTGGTGGAAGTTGTGGTAGCCCTCACCAAGCGTGACCAGGGCGGTGATGACGTGGTCACGAGGAGAGTTGCGGTCATCGAAGGGCTGGTCACCGAGCCAGTGAGCCAGGGAGTTGACGCAGAAGGTGGCCTGCTGGACGAAGAAGATGCGGAGGATGCCGGCGTAGATGAAGCCACCCATCCAGTCGTTCCAGCCGAGACCGGCAACGAGAGTAGGGAAGATCAGGCCCATGAAAAGGACGACCTTGATGTAGTGGCGGTGCTGCCAGACAACGACGGGGTCGTCGTTGAGGTCCGAGATGTCAGTGCGGCCGATCCTCTTGGGGTTCTGCTTCATGACCATCCAGCCAAGGTGGGAGTACATGAGGCCCCTAGCGAGATGTTAGGAAGGTAACGTGACAGCTGGGGTGGCAATACATACTTGCGGACGGAGTAGGGGTCCTTGTCGGTGTCAGTGTAGCGGTGGTGAGCACGGTGGCCGCGAGCCCACCATCTGATGGAGCCCTCAACAGCACCGCCACCGACAGCGGCGAGGAAAATCTGCAGAGGCAGGGTGGCCTTGTAGGAAGTGTGTGCCCATAGACGATGGTATCCGGCAGTGATGCCGAGACCGGTCCAGTAGTAGTAGAGAACCGACCAAAGGAGCGTCTTCAAAGTCAAAGGAGTCCAGAAGGCGGCGATGACACCCATCAGCGGGATGCCGCAGATGAAGTAGACGTTGAGCCAGTCGACATGCTTGTACCAGTTCTGGCGGGTCATGGGATATTCGGTGATGTGCTTCTTGGCCGGGTCGTACTTGGGGTTGCGGTTGGGCTCCGAAGTCTTCGCCATGGGGGAGGGCTGGTTCGCGAGGAACTCAGGCTTGACGGCCTGTTCGCCGGCGACAGGCTGGTGGGAAGGCATGGTGGGCAGCGTGCAGCGTCAGCAGCTGAAGTGGTGGCCGCAGGGGAGCTGGAGCTGGAGCTGGACTACGAGGCCTTTCCGGGTGAAAGGAGGTAGTGAGAGAAATTGAGCGAGAGGGCTGGAGAAGAGTGAAGGTGGAGGGCCGTGTATTTAGGGTAGCGACATTGGGGCGAGGAAAAAAAGCTGATGCTCAAAGCGTGGGCGTGCATATCCCCAGTCTGCCCCAACCGCCGAGAAGTACCGCTCTCAACGAAAATGGAGCACGGGCCTGCATCGCCGCGTCGCGCCCTGTGATTGGCCAGCGCGCCACAGCTGCGGCAAGGCCCCTCTGGCTCCTCGCTTCCGGTTGATACCCGCGCACTGCCGCCGCCCCCGTTCCTGCGCCCGCCCTGCAACATCCAGACAGAAGCAAACCCATTCCCGTTGAACCGCAAAACACTAGGTACTATGTACCACTGTATCCACGACGCCCATGGCTTGGCAGCTCTGCCCTTCAACCTGCGGCGTCCGACGCTGTCCGCCTGCACTTTGCCCGCCACTCGCCCGAGACTAATCCGTTGTCTAGCCAGCCTCGCTCAGCCCTACGGTGGCGACTCCACGATCCCAGGATCAAGCACCAGGCCTGGGGGAAGTGCTCCACTGTCCACATGTCCGACACCAATCGGCGCTCGACCTCGGCTTAATGCATCATCGGTCAATCCTTGTTGTTGAGCCTGCCACGCTCCGCCTGTCCAGACCTCCGCGCCTCGCTGCCAATCGAACACATCATGACCGGATTCGACCATGGCCAGTTTCATGTGGGGAATCTGCCTGAGCGAGCCTGTGGCAAGGTGGCGACACAGCCGATTCCATTTTATTATCTTCACACGGCCGTATCGATCTGCGAGCGGCCATTCATTCTGCCGGCGCGAGCGACGTTGAGTTCACAAGCTTCGTCTTCCCCTCACCCGTATCTATGTACCAGCACATGCAATTCCTGCACCTTTCTTTGTTTCCACACGATATCCCAACGCTTTTTCCTTGATGAAATCGTCACCAGGCTGCACGCTGGCTGGCCCCGCGCCCCTCCGAGACACGTAGCTACCGTGTTGTTGGAATTCTGACGTATCCCGTCCTTTGACATGTGCGTGTCCAATGCTTGCCAGAAGTATCCCCTCAAGACGCTTCAACGAAACCCCGCAGCCCCGGGCGGCTAGTGGTAAGTGAGATGAAGTATTGCTGTACAGCCCCTATTACTACTTTGGGACCGGTGTGCCGCCTACCCAGCCCGCCGCAAGATCGAACGTCTGAATTCAGATCTTGGTCCCTGACTGCCACGAAGGAAGTTTTCATCCACAGCACCCGAAATTGTGCGCGCCGAGCAGTGACAACGGAGTGGTGTTCGCGTTTGCCATCATCCAACGTCTGAAGATGGAACTTGGTTCCCGGCTTTGCGCAGTGGCAGCATCGTGGCATCCGCGCCCTCAACTTCGAACGTCGGAACCTGGAATCTGGTTGCGCTCTGTCCCTTTGTTGCGTTTTGAGGACAGCGAGGCATACGCAAAGACAGCATGTTGGCGTTGGCATGTCTAAGTCACGCCACCGTGGCGGCGCTTGAAAAGGTCAGTAGGACGCTTCGGCCAAAAGGCGGCCCAGAGCCTCAACTCAAGGGCAGACCCTTCCTCCATGACTCGGTGCCCGACGTTGAACGACTATTCGACTTGTTCACGAGGCGTTCGGATTGCCAACGTTCGTTGAGACCCCAAACAAACGCCACGTCTCTACAGCTGACCCGGTGAGGACGTCGACCGTGCCCCATTGGCATCGTTACTTGCCAGTTCATCGAGTCGATTGTACGGCTACCGGGATAAATCGGAGACGAAAGAGCACCGCAGCAACGGAGCGCGGATGACCGGGTGTATCTTTGAGATGACTGGTTCTCGGACTGAGAAAGTACTGAACGCAGGCCAATGACTCGCACAGAAAACAACAAAGGGAGAAGAGACTGGATAGGGAAAGCTGGTGCTCCCACCTGAAGGACAATTTTCGACATACAAGACGGTTGTTCCTGCTCTTTCACCGCCCAGGATACCATACGTTGTCACGATTTTTGCGCGCATGCCAGCCTGCGGAAGCCTCGGACCGATGGAATAGCCTTACAGGCACATTATTAGAGGGCCACTTCGGTCGTTTTTCTCTTTGCAAAGGCGAGCTGACGAATGGATGTAGAGATGCTGTCCTTTGGCATATCGAAGCGTGAGCGCAGGCCAATGTATGTAAGTCGACAATATCAGGACTTTGGATGCCCAGCCACCGACGCCAGAATATGTGTCTTGATGGTACTGACGATATGTTGAAACTGATGAGGACGCGTGAAGGCAGCAGGAGAGGCTGAAAGCTGCAGAAAGCTGAAAGGCGTCGGACGCAGCTGAAGACGTCGGAGGTCGGCGTCGTCAACCTTCAGCGATGCGGTCTGGAGCGCAGCCACAACTGTGTGTAGAGATCTTGGGAGATAGCGAAAATCTGGGCTTGCAGAATGACGATTGTTTTTGAGTATAGGGCGTATCACAGCGGCACAGCAGCGAGGCGGAGACGAAGCAGACCGGAGGCCACCGTTATCGGGCCAGCCGTCGACCAACCAATGAGCAAGCAAGCCTTATCAGTAACGAACGCATCACTGCACTTTTTACCCAAGCAACCCTCACAGCTCGTGTTCTCCCACACTCCTCAGAAATGGACGCGGCGGCGGAGGACGACGGCGGATCGCATGTCGGCCTGTTCCAGCGGCCAGCTCCTGCCGGCTACCCCAGAATTGTCGCCCGAGAGCCGTATGGGGAAGTGCACGCGGGGCCTGGAGATATCGAACTTTTTCTGACCCAGATCTTGGGCCCAGATCTCCAGGAGCCCATGCCACTTATAATAATCTACGATGAAACTCCTACAAATGTCATTGTTCACGGTCAAGCCGTCCCGCCAGATAGCGACGTTCCTTCTGCTCCACCCCTCTGCGGGATCTACGCACTTTTTTCCCTGTCAGCGTCCACCCAGCCAATCCCCTTTCGCGGAAATCTATCTAGCGCAACCGCCACCCTCGACTGCACTCGTCTTACTTAGCTCCCATCTCTCGCACTTGGCCATTGAAGACCACAACTTCAACCGCACCCCGAGAACTGTCACGTCGCTGCAGGAGGAGGGTCTGGATCGAGAAAGAAGCTTTTGTGTTCGCCGCATGGGCCGCTGATATCCGCGTCCGCCAAGGGTTCGACCAAACCCCTCGTTCAAAAAAGTCGAGCTAGTTCCTCCACCACCACTATGGACGGCTCTTCGGATCGTATTGGCCCTGATATGGGTCCCAAGCGGTCGTTTGGGGACAAATTGAGGCGGTTCAGGAAGGCCGTGACGACCAGGTGAGTCCTTATCCTACTCGTTGCCGTCACCATCATGGCTATTTGGGACGGGTGTTTTTTCGATATGGCATTATACAACTTCGCTTCTTTCTCATTTACCTTCCCTTCCGTATATCTGCACTCCCAAACACTTTCCATTGTAGTGTACTAATGCCCGGTCAAGGGAGGGCCTTATCGGCGACTACGACTATGCGTTCCTCTTCAAGCCAAATATCCCCTTCTTGAGGAAGAACAGGCGTACAGCAGCACCCTTTTTCGGTCTCCACGACAAGATGCCCGTCTTCCTGGCCCTTCTCCTGGGGTTCCAACACGCGCTGGCAATGCTGGCAGGCGTCATCACCCCTCCAATTATCATGGCATCGTCTGCCAACCTGGTGACGGAGCAGCAACAATACCTAGTCTCGACCTCCCTGATAATCTGCGGTATTCTCTCATCCGTCCAGATCACCCGCTTCCACATTTGGAAATCTCCGTACTACGTCGGCACGGGGCTGATTTCAGTCGTCGGCACCTCCTTCGCAACCATCCCCGTCGCCACTGGCGCGCTGACCCAGATGTACGAGACGGGCCTCTGTCCAACCGATGCGAGCGGCGCCAAGCTGCCCTGTCCCGACGGCTACGGCGCTGTCATTGGCACGTCATGCGTGTGCGCGCTGATTGAAATCCTCATGTCGTTCATGCCGCCGCGCACGCTCAAGAAGCTCTTCCCGCCGCTCGTCACGGGGCCGACGGTCATGCTCATCGGCATCAGCCTGATCGAGTCCGGGTTCCAGAACTGGGCGGGCGGCAGCGGTGACTGCCTGACCAGCCCGACGGGCCTCACTGCGCTGTGCCCCAACATCAACGCGCCGCGGCCCCTGCCGTGGGGCAGCGCCGAGTTCATCGGGCTTGGTTTCCTTGTCTTCGTCAGCATCATCCTGTGCGAGCGGTTCGGATCGCCAATCATGAAGTCTTGTGCGGTAGTGGTCGGGCTACTGGTCGGGTGCATTGTGGCGGGGGCGTGCGGCTACTTCGACCGCTCCGGCATCGACGCGTCGCCCGCGGCCTCGTTTGTGTGGGTTCACACATTCAAACTGAGCGTGTACGGACCGATCGTACTCCCACTGCTAGCCGTCTACATCGTCCTCGCCATGGAGGCTATTGGCGACATCACGGCCACCTGCGACGTCTCCAAGCTCCCGGTCGACGGCGCCCTCTTCGACTCGCGCATCCAAGGCGGCGTCCTCGCCGACGGCCTCAACGGCATCATCGCCGGCCTCTGCACCATCACGCCCATGTCCACCTTCGCCCAGAACAACGGCGTCATCGCGCTGACGCGCTGCGCCAACCGCAAGGCCGGATACGCCGCCTGCACCTGGCTCATCATCATGGGAATCTTCGCCAAGTTCGCCGCCGCCCTCGTCGCCATCCCCAGCTCCGTGCTCGGCGGCATGACGACCTTCCTCTTCAGCTCCGTCGCCGTCTCGGGCATCCGCATCATCTCCACCGTGCCCTTCACCCGCCGCAATCGCTTCGTCTTGACGGCGGGGCTGGCCATCGGCTACGGCGCCACGCTTGTCCCTGAGTAAGCGCCCAATCCTCTCTCCATCTCTCTTGTCGGAGGTTAACTAATGACGCGCAGCTGGTTCGCCCACGTCTTCACCTACGCCGGCCCCAACCACGCCCTCCTCGGCTTCTACAACGCCATCGAGCTCGTGCTCGAGACGGGCTTCGCCGTCACCGCCTTCGTTACCCTCGTCCTGAACCTCGTCCTGCCCGAGGAGCTGGAGGATGAGGCCGAGCTGCCGGAGCTGACGGCGGCGAATCCGGACGAGGAGGCGGACGGCGAGACGGATCGGGTGTGGGGTGGGGCGATTGGGAGGAAGGAGTTGGATGCGGAGGCGGGGAGGGGGGCGGCGGGGAGCAAGGGGAGCAAGGGGAGTGATGGTGGACCGGTGGCGGTGGGGGGGAGGACGGTGTGAGGAGGGGGTTTGTGGGCACTTCTTGTGAGGGGGGAGGGGGAAAAGTTGGCTACGTTTTTTTTGTTTTTGCTTGTGTTGATGTTCTTGCCAAAAGGGGACGGGCAAGTGTTTGTGGGAGAATCGGGCAGAAATCGGTTTCATCACGCAGTAGCACCTTGAGAAGCCCAACTTATACCGAGAGATTACGAAGCCCTCGTGCGGGTTGTGATGGTGCAACACCGAAAGAAGAAACTCCCTGAGCGGTCGACTTGCCCCACGAGAGTGATCAGCGCATGTTAGACCAGTCACTTTGGTTTGTTTTTGGGCCCCTTCTCCATTTTGAACAAATGGGGGGCGTAATCTTGTAGCTCCATTATCCAGACGCAGTGTTCGATTCCAGTTCTACGGCCCAACTCCACGGCTCAACTCCACACACGGAGCCAAATCGTTCCCCTGGGCTGGATATTTTGTCGACAGTGCTTGTTTCGTGACGGAGTCGGGTTTTCAGAGTGTGATATGATGTGATCCTTTTCTACGTAAGATTCCTGAAACAGCTGGTATACCTGCTGTCGATGCATTGGGTTGGTTTCTCTTTCAAAATGTGGCATGCAAGACGCTGGCAACGGCGACCGTAAAACGTAGCTCCGTGCAATATTCGCGGAGGAGAGCTCTCGACTTCTTGTCGAATTCGTTGTTGTAACCAATTATGCCTCACCACGGTTTGAGAATATACCGTTGGCATTTCAAAGTTGAAAATCCTATTGGGGTTAGGATATCGGTAGGATATACCGTTGGTATTTACCATTGGTATATCCCAACGGGAAATCCTACCGGTATACCAAAATACCGTTGGTATATCCCTGTAGTATATACCGTTAGTATTGGGATATACTGTTAGGATTCCCTATTGGGATTTCTCGGTAGGCTTCCCCGTTACGTTATACCAATGATAAATACTAACGGTACCAAGGGCTACCGATACGGAGTACTATAACCAAAATCCAGCATGGAGAAAAAATAATCTACTCCCGCTACCATGATCCAAGGCACTAAGGCAGACTGTATACCATCAGGGGTAGGGCCAGTTCTAGCATTTCATGGGCTTCCAACGGTCACCGAGAATTTATGAGTGACATCTATCGCAGCTTCTTTCAACCACCGTAAGAAAAGGGCTGAGCCAGTGTCGCTGCTGGAATAGGACCGCGTATGGCAGCTGCCTTCGGTTCCCTGTGAGGAAATATGTTCATTACTCCACATCCTCTCCCTCCCCCACAGCCGGCTCCGGCTCCGCCTCCTCCCCATCAACCACCGCACCCCCAGCCCCCTCCACAACCTCAACCCTCCTCCCCCTCGCCGGCCCCACCTCCACCGCCTCCACCACCGTCACCACGCCCGCCGGACACCCCTCCTCGGGCCCCATCGGCAACGCCTCGACATCAATCTCCCACCCCAGCAAGCTCTTCAACACCACCTCCGCGCCCGCCTTGCTCATGACCGCATTCGCCTCCTTGCAGCGCTCATCGCAGCAGCACTCCAGACACCCTTCCACACAGCGACACGCCGCGACGCGCTCGCACGCCTGGCGGAGCAGCAGGTCCACAAACTCAAACGCCTTGGCCGCGATGCCGGCGCCGCCGGCGCCGCCCTTGGCGTCGTAGAAGGTGAGGCGGGCGGGGCGCTTGCGGGCCGTCTCGCGGTGGGCAAACTCCTTGAGGGCGTTTTTGCACTCGGTGCGCACGTCGCCGGGGAGGGAGATGACGAAGTTGGGCATGAGCGACATGACGGCGTGCTCGGCGGCGTGGATGGCGGCGCCGACGTGCATGTTGCGGAGGCCCAGGATCTCGAGCGCGCGCTTTGGAACGTCGAGCCACATGCCGCGCGAGCGGAGGACGATGGGCGGGTTGTCGACGGCGACGGCGTCGAGGATGCGGCGGCGCTTGTCGACTTTGAAGAAGCCGAAGACGACTTGGGTGATGCGGATGGGCCCGCAGAAGGCGCGCGAGGCGCTGCCCGGGATGCGGCGGATGGCTTCGGTTTCGATGGGGTCGACGTCCGTGTAGTCGCGCTGCTGGGTGGTCCAGTCGACTTTGACGCGTTCGACTTTGGCGAGGAGGGAGTCTTGGGAGAACTCTTTGACGAGGTAGGAGTTGCCCTGGTGCAGGAAGATGCCGCCTTCGTAGATGGTGAAGAAGGCGCGGGAGGCTTCGAGCTCTTCGAGGACGACGTTGCGGCCGTTGGTTGTGTCGATGATGGCGAAGTGGTCTTCTTCCGTGTCGCGGATGGCGACGTGTGTTGAGGGCCGGGGCAGGAAGCGCTCGTTACAATGGTAGAAGCCGAGGTCGTCTTTGCGCATGCGTTCGTTGGCGATTGTGTGGAGGAGGGGCCCGAAGTACTTTGCGTCTTCTTCAGGTCGGATGGGCATCTCGTGGGCGGCGCATTGGATGTGGCCCTCTAGGCAGAGCATGTTTTCCAAGTCGACCTGCAGCTCGGCGTTGGGCTTCGTGAATATCTCGTCGGGGTTCTGCATGTAGTACTGATCCGTAGGGAAGCAGTCCCCGACCAGAACAGACAGTGAGTCTTTGTTTCGCCGTCCCGCACGGCCGCTCTGCTGCCGGAGGTTCGCAATCGTGTAAGGGAAGCCGACAGTAACAACAGCATCCAGTGATCCGATATCGACACCCAGCTCCAAAGCGCTGGTAGCGACGATGCCAACAAGCTTTCCGTCAAACATCTCTTTCTCGATCTGCCTTCGGTCCTGCGGTGTATAGCCACCCCGGTATGCCATCACTCTCGCCATGACTTCAGGCCTCTCGAGATTCGTGAGCTCGGTCTTGACAGCACTGATGAGCCCCTCACACTGCTTGCGGACTCGGCAAAAGGCGATAACCCTGACGCCTCGTAAGATAAGCTGACAGAACAGTTTGGCCGCCTCGGCCATGGTGTCTCCTCTTCCGGATGTTGGATCTCCGGGGTCCTTGTAGGGCGTGTTCCAGCAAATGAACTCCTTCCTTCCCGACGGGGAGCCATCGAAGTCCGTCAGCTTGACCTCGTCAACGCCAAATATGGTCTTCATGTGCTGTTCCGGATTAGACACCGTCGCAGAGCACGATATGAACTTCACGTCATGGTTACCCAGAGCCGCGCATATTCTGCGGAGCCTTCTCATGATCAGCGCAACATGTGATCCAAAGAGGCCGTTGTAAACATGCAGTTCATCCACGACAACGAACTTGAGGTTCTGTAGGAACTTCCTCCAGGCCTCCTCTTGGGGAAGAATGGTGATGTGTAGCATGTCTGGATTAGTAAAGATGATGCGCGCTTCGTCGCGGATGTTGCTGCGGCTTGTAAAGGCGGTATCTCCGTCAAAGGTTTCAACAACGATGTCCTGGAGGCCGTCCATGAATCGGAGAAGATCTTTCAAGCTTCGCCGCTGGTCCTGTGCCAAAGCTTTTGTTGGGAAGATGTACATTGCTCGTGTATCATGGTCCTTCTCCAGTTCATGAAGCACGGGAATTTGGTAGATCAGGGACTTTCCGGAACTCGTCGATGTCGACACGATAACGTTGTGGCCATCGTACAGATTGTTGATGGCTTCAGCCTGGTGGGCATACAACTGTATGATATTGCGTGTGTTGTAAAGAGCGTTCACCAGGCTCTGTGAAAGTTGAAAGCTCAGGTCTCCGTATATGGGCGGCTGCGGGTCGAAGACCCTGTGGCCATCCGGGACAATTTGGCTAGTGTACCATTCTAGCTTCTTGATCTCATCGACGATATCAGGAACAGACTTTCGCTCAGCAGGAATAGTAGAAGGTAAGTTGCTCGTCCGACCACTCGGCACAGGAGTGGCTGCACGACTTTCGGACGGGGTGGGAATGTAGACAAGGTATTCATCCTTGAGCTTCTCCACAGGGTCCTGCTCAAGCTCGGCGCAATTGTTGAGATAGGCGTTCACAGCGGAGGTGAATTTTGTATTGCGCTTCTCAATGAGGTTCAACATCTGCTTTTGACTGTAGACGGGGACCTTAAGGTCTTCTCTCCGGAGTGGCTGCGTAACCCTTGTCGGCTCCCCGGTTTTCTTGTGCTGGACCTGGCGCTTCAAATCTCCGTCGATAAATTCAAAGAGTAGCACTTCACCATTCTCCTTGTCTTTTTGTTTTTCCGTATCCTCCTCAGGATCAGCAATACGGAATTCGTTTGCTCTTCGGCCGGCGATGTTGTCCTCGGAGCCCATCAGGTTTACCTGGAGCATGGCTTCATCGACGTATTCGAAGTTGATTGCCGACGGCACCAAAGCCTTGATTTGGGCGACATCATCGACAAGCAACTCACGCTTTGTATGTCCCTCGACGGTGGATTTGATGTTGTCTAGAGTGGTGGCAAAGTGCTTTCGGGTGCAGCAAAATGTGTAAACGAGATTCAGGGCACGGTAGGTCTGTTGGAGTTGGGTGAAATGAAGCGGCCATGGTATAGACGATTCGACGAAGCTAGATGACGCCTTTCGGCGCAGTGTGGGATTGGCGGAACCCGCATCGGCTTTCTTCGTTCGACGCGGTTTCTTGCCTCCATCTTGAGTCTTGGTCGGGACGGTGGTGGTTGTGGAGGCGGAGGTGGAGGCGGAAGCTTCTACCGTCTCGTCGACTTGTCCGGGATGGTCTCCCTCAGCGTTGGCCTCTTCGGTGGCCTTTCTTTTTCGCGGACGCTTGATAGTGCGGTTCGACACAGAAGCTGCTTGGAGTCTCGCCATGGTGGAGACATGTTGTGAAGAGTCGCGGAGCACAAGGTGGCGAGGATGAATGACGCTGTGAGAGACGCGACGCCGGCAACGACTTGGCGCAGTTCACTACAGGAAAGAAATATTCACCTAGCGCGACCGGGAAGGATGAATCAAGTGGACGCATTTAATCATGGGATTTTTTTTCCATGTAAAGTCGCGACGCGTGAGCGCGTCTGCACCTGGGTTCGTGTCGTGCAAGGGTCCACGCGCCGCTTGTCACGCTCTCGTGTAAACACCTCCCGCAACATTTCCACCCGCATGCTTCACACCCTTCGCCACCCTCTTCTCCATCGTCTGAAAATGCGCCGGTAAGCTCCTTCAAGCCCGTACCAATACTCTCCGCTGTGCATTTCAGCAATGGCGATAGGCGACAGGTCAGCAAAGCGGAGGAAGCTGAGCGCGCCCGAGGACGATGCCGATACACACACGGCCGACTTAACGCCCTTGCCTACACCTTCCAAGGCCAAACTGAAGCGCCCAACGCGTCTCGAACCACTGCGCTCCACCGAAGCCAGCCGCTCCAGCTCCAGACTCGCCGCACACAAAGACTTGGACAACCCCGCCGTATACGATGATTTTGACAGCGCTTTCGGAGGCTCTCCCGCCAGGCAGCTGCAATCCGAAGCTGCCACTGCCACTGCCACTACCGCTACCACAAAGCGAGTTCCACGCTCAACCCAGCCGAAGAAGACGCCACCCGCCAGACCGAAAACTACAAGGCAGAGCGATTCGCAGAAGGAGAACATTCCAGAGGATGATACTGGCAGCGTGAATGGAGAGACGCCCGTCGCGAAACCGACAAGGCGTGGGCGCAGTACAAGAACCCAAAAGAACATTGCTACGCCCGACGCGGAAAAGGAAGAAGCCGATGAGCTTGATACTACGCCGGCACCTCCACGAGGAAAGATTGAGCAAGCGCCCGCGGCAGAAAAGCAAGTCGCATCCACTAAGAAGTCGCGAACCCCGAAGAAGACGGAAGATGCTGTACATGAAGAGCCTGACGAGGAGCCGAAGGCTGCCAAGAAGCCTGTCGCAAAAGCCAAAACACCCGCTAAGCCAAGGGCATCGGCTACCAAGGCTCCCCAGGAGGAGAAGAGTCTCCTCGACCTTGTGGGAAATAACGACAAGCCGAACGATGATATAGGCGAGACGTCTCCCGAGCTCGTCACCTCTCCAGTCTCGAAGCGGCCGAGTCTGGGACGAAAGGCGCAGACTACACCAAAGGTGACCAAGGTCGCTTCAACACAGGATGGGGTGCCAGAAGACTTGTTGGCATTTCTGAAAGCCATCATCCTCGACAGGGTTACCGGCAAGGAGCGCACCCCATTGATCGGCCTTGATGACGAGTACAGGAAAGTCCACCAGTTGGTCGAGCAAACGGTCAGTGCGGGCGAAGGCAACTCCATGCTAGTGATTGGAAGCCGTGGAAGCGGCAAGACTGCCTTGGTCAACCAGGTACTCGAAGAGCTTTCTCAGACCCAGCGCCAGGACTTCCACATCATCAGGCTCAACGGTTTTGTCCATACAGACGACAAGCTCGCCCTCCGTGAAATCTGGAGACAGCTGGGAAAGGAGATGGATGTCGAAGAGGATAGCATGGGCAAGAATTATGCCGACACCCTGTCTACGCTGTTGGCACTCTTGTCCCATCCCTCGGAGCTCGCCGGAGAGGAGTCGGATGAAGTCGCCAAGGCAGTCATTTTCGTCATGGACGAGTTTGACCTGTTCGCTTCTCACCCTCGCCAGACTCTGCTGTACAACTTGTTTGATATTGCCCAATCCAAGAAAGCGCCCATTACGGTCCTCGGCCTGACTACGCGGATAGGTGTCTCCGAGAGCCTTGAGAAGCGAGTCAAGAGCAGATTCAGTCATCGATATGTTCACCTATCGCTAGCCAAGAGTTTTGCGTCGTTCCAGGAGATGTGCAAGACAGCTCTGATACTCCGTCCCGCAGACCTGAGCGATGAAGAGCGATCGCAGCTCTCCATACAGGAATCTCCATCCAAGTCACGGGCCAGCACCAAGGCCAAGCAAACATCGCACTCCAAAGACCTCCTCTCGACCTGGAATGACTCCGTGACGGTAAAGTTTCCAGCCCCGCCCCAGTCAAGAAACTCGCAGCTAACCTCCCGTGCAGGCCCTCTTCTCCTCCCCATCCTTCCTCCAAACCCACCTCGCGCCGCACTACCACCTCAACAAATCCGTCCCCTCGGCGCTTTCAACCTTTCACCTCCCCATCGCCCTCCTCTCACCCTCCACCTTCCCCCTCACTCACGCCCATTTTCCGGCTCCCACATCGACATCCACGCCCCTCCTCCAGCCCCCAGACTCCAAACTCTCCCTCCTCCCCTCCCTCTCCGACCTCTCCCTCGCCCTTCTCATCGCCGCTGCCCGCCTCGACATCATCCACGACGCCGACTCGTGCAACTTCAACATGGCCTACGCCGAGTACGTGGCGCTCGCGTCGCGGGCCAAGATCGCGAGCGCGGCGGGGGGCGCGCTGGCGGCAGGGGCGACGGGAACGAAGGTGTGGGGACGCGAGGCGGCGCGGGGGGAGTGGGAGGCGTTGGTCAGGTGGGAGTTGTTGATTCCAGTGACGGGCGGCGGGGGGGTTGGGGGCGGGAGTGCGGACGCGGCGATGGTGAGGTGTGATGTTGCGTTGGAGGAGATTGCGCCGAGCTGTGGGGTAGGGGGGTTGGACCGGGTGTTGGAGAGGTGGTGTAGGCAGATTTGAGAGAGTGTGGTGGTGGTGGCAATTGGTGCAGAGGTACGGGACTGGTGAATGAGTGGCATAGCCGTTTGACGTTGCGATTATTGTTGACGAGATGTATAAATTGACATGCTTTCAAAGCACGGCGGATATAGATATGCTGTACTCTCTGCTGACGACTCACAGCTTTCTGTATGGTCGAGGCACGAGACGCGGTGTACTAAAATCTTACCTGAACCAAAACACCTTGCTTTCGTGGGCATTTTCCACTGTCGGAGGGTGGCTTGGTGATACTGTTACTCAGGCTCATGCTCTGGAACTTCAGCGACGAAGCTTGGCTCTATACACGATTGCAGTACGTACATCTTGGGAGTGGAAAGACGATCATCATGGCTTTCCCCACACTTGGCTGGGCAATCCAAAGCAGTGGTGACTCAGCCCTACTTACTCGAGGCGAGATGCCCGTGTAGACATACTACCCCGCTGCAAGGCCACCAACCATCGCTCTCGAGAGACACGTCGTACGCAAACCGCCTCACGCTGACCTCTGCAATACCTCAGTTATTCCCGTCCGATGCGAAGTTCCCATTTCCGTGGTCGTCGGGGGAGGCTTACAACCACTTCCGCCTTACTGGTCCCCATCTAGTCGTTGACTGGTGCAGAGAGAGTCTATCATCGGCCAAAGAAAGGGGCCGCCAATTTCGAAGGATTCTTGGCTTCCGATGGGGTTTTTTGTGGTTGTTGATCCTTCCCGCTTCCTGCGGTCAACAAGCTTTCTGGGGTACAGGCTCTCTTACTCAGCTCAACAATGAAACGAATTATCTCACTACCAGTTCATGCACATTGGAGACTTTTCCCCACTGCCTTTGCTGGTGTATGTAGCTAGGCATCCACTTCTTGTTACATGTTTGTCAAGCCGGAAGAGCCAGGATCCTCCGGGTCATGGCAAGGTGTCCGTAGCCAACGAACTGCTGGTTTCCCATGCAATAATAATCTGCAAAGCTGTTGACAGAGACTTAGCGTAGCAGCTTCGCAGAAGCCAATGGTTATCCTGAGTGCCAGCACCGCATGCCGGCTATTCAAGCCTACGCTTTAGCGGAAAAGCAGGCTTCCACATTCGACAATACACCCAAGCCACTCAGATCAGAGCGATTCCCCATGATACCTTGGTGGATAGACACGTCAATAAGATTGCCTTTGCAGCGGCAGGAAGCGGGGCACTTTAACAACCGATCAAATCACGACCGGGCTGTTTATTTCCAGTTGACCTTTTCGGCCGTGCGTCCGGCGCAGGTAGGACGGATTTACTCCTTCCATCGTGAAGGAGTGTACTGTGGAACGGGTAAAGGGGCGGCTCGTGACAGAAGGGAAAAGTGGAGGCGTGTCAGCACGCATATACCTTAGATCTAAACTCTATCCATACGGCTGAGGGATGTAGGACAAGCCCCCAAATGCAGGAACAGGGATTGTCCTGCAATACCCATGTTAGAACAACATCAAAATATCGTATAGACCACCATGATCGACGAAAAATAAACCGGACTGATGCTCACCTTCCAAAACCGACTAGGTGCTTACATGCATGCATGATTGAGAGAGCTGCCAGCAGTTCCACAAGACGTGCCACGAGGAAATTCCTCAATGGACGCGCTTAGGTATCAGCAAACTTACGCTACTTGCTCAGCGTGTACAAGAGTGGTTCAAAGCCTGAACACCCTGTAAGCTGTGGTTTCCTTCCTCGGCCCCCCATTCCAGCTCAATCGACCAGGCTTCGAGAACCCGACTGTAGACACCCTGCTCCTACTTGCATTATCGATCAGTCATAAAGCACCAAAAAGTGAATCAGCACCGGTATATAAATCCGACGGCCCTATCGAACTCACCACCCCTTCCTCCCCACTTGCGCTCCACCTCCCCAGAATCCACACCCCACCCCGCTCGTCCACCATGGAGCCCATCAACCTCACCCAAACCCCCCACCTCTTCGGCCCCTCCCTCGCCCTGGGCGCCGGCCTCTCCCTCCTCCTCGCCTACCTCATCGCCCAACTCTTCAAAATCGGCTCGCGCCCGGCTGGCATGCCGCCCGGTCCGCCCACGCGCCCCTTCTGGGGCAACATCAAAGAAGCGCGTAACCCCCCTTCCCTCCCTTCCTCCCTCCCTCCCTCCTTCCCCACCCCTCCTCAACTAACCAGCTCGCCGCAGATCCCCCTCGCGCACCCGCACTTCCAATACACGCGCTGGGCCGCCACCTACGGCCCCATCTACACCATCATGCGCGGCGCCACGCCCACTTTGATCGTCTCAGGCGCCGCCGCCGCGCACGACCTCTTCAACAAGCGCGGCAACGTCACGTCGGGCCGGCCCGCGAACCGGCTGGACCTCGCGTGCCGCGGCGGCTACGCGCCGTTCCTGATGACGGGGCCCAAGTGGCGCGAGGCGCGGCGCATGTGGCACTCGATCCTGAACGTCGGCGCGGCCAAGGCGTACCTGCCCTACCAGACGCTCGAGGCGGCGAAACTGGCGGCGGATATTGTCGGGGATGGGAGGGGGTGGCGGGCGCATGTGGAGCGGTTTAGCAATAGTGTGGGCATGACGATGATGAATGGGTTGAGGGTGGCGAGTCCGGAGGACCCGCGCATACAGGAGGCGTTGCATACGCTGTTGGATTTTGGGCAGCTGGGGTTGCGGTGGGGGTGGTTGGATTATTATCCGTGGGTGTGGGCGTTGCCGGGGTGGATGGTGCCGGGGAGGAGGGAGGCGGCGGTGTTGACGGGGAAGCATATGCCGATGTTGTGGCGGTATTGGAATGGGACGAAGGCGTTGGTGGAGGGGGGGAGCAAGATGCCGAGCTTTATTGCGGCGATTCAGGAGAAGTTGGACGGGGGGTGGGAGGGGCTGACGGAGAGGGAGGCGACCGAGGTGTCGAATGAGTTGCTGATTGCGGCGACGGATACGGGGTCGAGTTCGTTGAACAACTGGGTCGCGGCTATGGCGTTGTTTCCGGAGGTGCAGGTGAAGGCGCAAGAAGGTGTGTCTTCTTTCCACTCCGTCGGTGTCTTTCCTGCTTCGATGCTAATGGTCCGGGCAGAGATTGATAGAGTCGTCGGTCCCGATCGTCTGCCCACCGATGACGATGCCGTCAACTTACCGTACACTCGCCAGGTCGTGCAAGAGTGAGTTCGGACTCTTTCCACTAAAAGTATCATCACTGACAGCTCCCTCCACACAGACTCCAGCGCTGGATGACGGCGGTGCCCATCGGGGTCCCTCACGCCACAACCGCACCCATGCAGGTTGACGAATACCACATCCCTGCCGGCACCATCCTCATCCTCAACAGCTACGCCATCCACAGTGACCCGGAGACTTACCCTGAGCCCAGGGAGTTCCGGCCCGAGCGCTGGGAGGGAAAGCTCGAGACTGTTGTTTCGGACGAGCAGGTGGGCGCCCGCTCCGACCTGTTTTCATTTGGTGCCGGCCGCCGCATCTGCCCGGGCCAGCACCTCGCAGAGCGCACCATGTACCTGGCTGTTGCGCACATGCTGTGGGCGTTGGATATCCGCAAGGCGAAGGACAAAGAGGGAAACGAGATTCCGATCGATAGGGACAGTGTGAGGCCCGGTTTGGTCGAGACGCTGAATCAATTTGAGGTGGATGTGAAGCCTAGGAGTGGGGAGAGGGCAGAGTGGTTGAAGAGGAACTGGAAGCAGCAGAGGGAGACCTTGCTGGACAAGGATGAGCAGTGGATCCAGAGTCCGGAGGGTGTGGCCAAGAACTTGGAGAAGACGGCGAGGTGAGAAGTACTGGAAGAAAGGAGGTACCTGAACTGTAAGCATGTGTCGGTGTTTCTGAACAGAGACACTGGCGAGATGTGTGGAGCGAGGGTATCAGTGGCGCTCAACTACTAGCAGAAGCGTCAGACAGGTTTGATGGTGGAAATACGTACCATCAACCCGTATTCGGCATAGTCTGCATGAATGCGTGCTTACTCAAACCATTTCCCCTCATCTCAGCGCAAGTCAGCCTACTCGCCTCTGGATAAACACCGTATCCTCCTTTGTCGTGGGCCTTCCTGGGTTCAGTCTCTATCGTGAACTCATCAGGTTATTCGTCGTACCTTGCCTTCAACCTCCCTCCATGGCGTCAATCGAGGACCTCCCCGAAGTGCGTCCCAACAGCCAAAGCAGTCAGCCTGATGATCACCCCAACATTACACCGCGGGAGGGCGATCAGAGCCTGGCTTGGAATGGCATGTCAATCCACAGCTGCGCCCACTGCCAGAAAGTGGAGATTGACATTCGGCATCGACGACGTTGGTTGAAGCAACTTTACCAGTTCGACTTAACCAGATTGAGTGCCGGAAAATTGGCCGTAACATACTCAGAAGTACGCACAGCCGTTGAAGATGGTTGCACACTCTTTGAACGATTGTTCCCCCAGCCTGGAAATTGGTGGGACAATGTTGTGAATCAAGGGCTGCAAGAGCATCGTGTTACGTACGAGCTTCATCGCTTCAATACAACCAAGATCTGGCCCAAGTACGGCATTCCCACTTTCGTGTATGCTAGTGAAGGTATGTATCTCTGTGTTCAGCTTTGTTGATTCGGTGAAATTGACGCAGTTAGTGCTAGGCGATCCGGCGTCGCGACACGTTCAACTTACAATGCCATACTTAAATCCGCCTACCGATCCCACTGCCGATTTCAGTGTCCCGCTCTCATGGCTGGACAATTGCGACAAATCACACTCGGAGTGCACATCATGGAAGCTGACCTTTACTCCGAAGCGACTCCTTGCCGTTAGCGACGAGGGATGCCAGGAAGTAGGTCTGTTCTGTCCAAAACATGGAAAGCATCTGCGATATACAACACTTAGTTATTGCTGGGGAGGAAATCAAAGCGTGAAGCTTACCAAGGACGTCGAGGAGCGGACATCTACCATGCGATTGGATATACTCCCCAAGACGATCCGGGAGGCCGTCATTGCCACGTGCTGACTAGGAGTCAAGTACCTCTGGGTTGATGTTCTGTGTATCCTGCAGGACGACTCCGAAGAGAAGCAAGAACAGATCGCGCAGATGAGCCGCATTTTCCGGGGCGCATACGTCACACTCGCTGCTGCCACCGCGTCCGGTAGTGAGGGAGGCCTCTTCTGGGATAAAGATATGCAGATCCCTAGACCTCAGGCAGTCGGAAAAGTCCCAGCTCGTTTCTCGCATAGCGGTAGAAGAAGTGTCATCCTTAGTGGTCAACGGGGCGACGAAGATGTCGTCTTGCAACCCCTTTTCATGCGAGGCTGGACATTTCAAGAGGGTCTTCTTTCCTCCAGGATCCTCTGCTATGGAAACGGAAGTATTCGATGATTATGTCCCATGGCTCAATTCTGCGACCGTGGTCATACAGATTCCTCCATATCGGAGACCATTGGAATGGACCCTGGTTTGTCTTATTTCTCTGGCAAGATAGCCCCACTTGCAGGCTTACGTGGCCGTGTTCTTAGCACAATATTATGGCGACATCCTGCTTACTGGGAGGACTTGGTGTCTGCCTACCGAGAACGAAAGTTGACATTGACAGACGCTTTAGTCGGCATCTCCGCAGTGGCAGAGGTGTATGGTAACTCGGGGACCTACGGCCGATACTGCGCGGGTTTGTGGGAGACGGCTTTTGTCCGGCAACTTGCGTGGTATGTAACAAGACCAGGAAGGGCCCATCAGCATGAGCTTGGCAACAGCGTTCCTCATGATGGCCCCCGTTTCCACGCTCCATCTTGGTCTTGGGCATCCAAGGACGAAGAAGTGGACTGGGCATGGATCGGCCGTTCATTCGCTGCTCAGGCTGCAGACTGCCGAGTACTGGAAATACAGGCTGAACCACAAAAAAACAGCGCTCCTTTCGGTAATTTCAAACCTTGTCGGGTTCGTCTCCATGGAAGACTCAAAGAAGCAACTTGGTACTCGGCTGAAGAGGACATGGTTGTGGAAGATCCTAGACATGGGAAGAGAGTGACATGCAACGGGGTCCGAGCATATCCTGATACGCAGCCCGTAGGCCCCACTCCGGAAGAAGATCGCAAAGTCTACTGCTTCGAACTCTTCCCGCTCCAAAGGGTCTCCAATTTTGGCAACAATTTGGAAATGAGCCAGAAAAGCTGGTGGCTCCCAAAAAGCCTCCAAAAAGGCTTGAACTACTTTTGTGGGGCATTGATCCTAGCCAAGGATCAATCCAGCGGCGATTTCGATCGTGTCGGATATCTAACGAGAGATTTTTTTGACTTCAATGGAAACCAGCCGAAACCGCCGGAGAACGCAGATTGGTGGCGTGAGGGATGGGAAAGTCGGGATATAACCATCGTCTGAATGAGACGAGATGAAATCCGGTTGCCTGAGCGCGGTAGAAATCCTCTTGTGTGTTCATTGAAGCTTAGCTGATGTATGTACGACTTTTAGCACGATTGGAGCTGAAGTTCTCTTTGTCGATATCTTGTGAATTGCCGCTCTCAATCGGATGTGGCGGAGTTGTATGCATAGGAGCACAAGTGTGCTGTCAGAATTACACCATACCGGTGTGGATGCCTGCTCCAACCATGTTTGCTTTGGCTGTCTATCTGCTGCAACACCGATGTGTCCTCGTAGGTCGGATGGTGAATGGCTGATGGTGCTGCTCGTGCATGGTATGACGTGCTCCTGCAGCCGAAGCCGGATCCGAAACACACAAGCATACGTGGGGTAGGGGTGCAAAGACTCCACCCACTGCTTATATCCTCCTGTAAAATCCGGTGGCAGGGCGTTAGCTGTGCGGGAAGTTGGAACTCCCCAGAACTCCTCGTTTTCCTTGCTGGACTACGAGCAGACGCTCTACTTGCGCAAGCGATATCAGTGGAGCACCACCGGACAGGCTCATCATGGCAACCTTCGCGTAAGAATGGCGACCAAACAGTTAATGACCTCATGACACTGAACCTACTCAGAAAAGCGGACTTTTCCTACAGCTCCTACGCGGAACTGCGGCCCAGCTACCCGCGATCCCTCTACAACCTCATCTTCTCCTACCACAACGGTCCCAGGCAACTATGCGCCGACCTCGGCTGCGGGCCCGGCATCGTCACGCGCCAAGTGGCCCAAGACTTCGACACAGTCATCGGCGTCGACCCTTCGCCCGGCATGATCGAGCAAGCGCAAGCCAGCACCGACATGATCGTATATCCCAACATCTCCTTCCAAAGCGGGCCAGCCGAAACGCTGCGCTGCTTCGGCGACAACAGCGTCGACGTGGTGCTGTCGGGGCAGGCGGCGCACTGGTTCGAGTACCCGCGCGTGTGGGCGGAGCTGGCGCGCGTGCTGCGCAAGGGCGGCACCGTCGCCTTCTGGACGTACGGCAACCCCTTCTTCGTCGACTATCCGCGCGCGACCGACATCGTGCAGGAGTGGTCGTCCAACACGGCCGACGAGAACAAGCTGGGGCGGTACTGGTCGCAGCCGGGGCGCAGCTTCGTCGAGGACTTGTACCGGCCGCTTGTGCCGGCGGACGACTTCTTCGAGGACGCCACGAGGTTCGAGTATGTGCCGGGGACGAAGGGCGCGAACAGCGGAGAGGGGGAGCAGGCGATTCGGCTGTACCACAAGGCGACGGTGGCTCAGTGGAAGGAGTATCTGAGGACGTGGAGTGCTTGGCACGCCTGGCATGAGGCGCACCCGGAGGTCAAGCCGAGGAAGGACGGCGGCACGGGCGATTTGATGGACCGCATGTTCGATGAGATCAGCGCCGCCGAGGGGTGGGAGAGTGAAGATCTGGAGGTGGAGCTGGAGTGGGGAACTGGGTTGGTCATCGCGCGGAGGAAGTAGCAGGTGTGAGTGTTGGACGGAGAGAAAGGCGTCGGTGGAGAATCATGGCCCGCGGACAGATTGCGGTAAAGGGCTCCTCCAAAAAGGTTGAGAGGCAGCATCTGGTGATATTATCGGTCCCGGCTGGGTACGCTGGCTCCGTACAGACGGGACAGAGGACTGTTTCCCAAGTTTCACATGACTGAATGACGTTGGCTATTGATATTGGGCGGTTGCCACTGCAACGCCTGGTTCGGCCGCATTGCGGCCTGCGCGCGTCCGTTTCACCCTTGGGCTTGCACGAACAACTGTCACAGTGCAACACCAATTCTGCTGTACCACCAAGCCTACGTCTCCCGCAGTCCGCCCTCGCATTTCCGCCGCACTTTCCCGTCGTATAGGTGAATCACAGCAAGCCAAGACAATGGTACGCTCGCCAGCCGCTTCATTTTCCCTTTTTGGAGTCACACCCTGATGCCGCCATCCCCCAAACGACCCCTCCCCAGCCCATGTCAATCCACCAACCTCTCCGCCCCAAAACCACTGCTCTCCGCGCTTGCGCTGTTCCCTCGCATCCACCACGCTCTTTCTCCAGTCCCAGGCACCCATCATGTCGTACGAAAACTCACAAGCCCAGGCCTCGACCAACTACAAGGAAGCTTTCCAGCTCTTCGACAAGCGTGGCAACGGCCGCGTTACGCTCGACTCGCTCGGCGACCTGCTGCGCGCTTGCGGCCAGAACCCCACCATGACCGAGATCAAGGACCTCGAGAAGCAGGCTGGCGGCGACTGTAAGTCTCCTCCGTACACACACCGCATCCGCGCCGAAGAAGCGGTCTAGCGCCCAATCCGCCGCAACAACGCAACGCCACAAAACTACCGCAAACCGCGACATTGCAAAGGCTAACAATAAACGCGCGCGAATATACAGTCGACTTCGAGACCTTCTCCAAGATACTGAACCGCCCCGGTGGCTTCCGCGACCCGGGCGACATTGACGAGTACTGCCGCGGTTTCGAGGTCTTTGACCAGAATCGCACCGGCTTCATCGGCGTCGGCCAGCTGCGCTACATCCTCACGAACCTGGGCGAGAAGATGACGGACGACGAGGTCGACGAGCTGCTCAAGGCCGTCGACACCAGCTCCGGCGAGGTCCAGTACAGAGGTATGCGTCTTGCCAAGCATATGCAGCTTCAGGGGCCAAAAAGACTAACGGACGCTACAGATCTGGTTTCGACTATCCTGGCCAACTAAGCGCGGCCGTACGGCCTCCTCTCTTCTCCTTCTCTCCTCCCCCCTCCGCAACGACGAACGACAGACATAATCGGCGACGATGCGGCTTTTTGCTGGCTTAATTGGGGATTCGTACTTTTGGGCGTTCAATGGGCTTTTTGGCGGACGGGAATCGTTGCATTACGCACCATGATCTGGGGAGAAGAGGAGTTTCACACGAAGTACGATACCATGGCGGTTGCGGTCACCAATGGACTGTCTTCATAATGTATGCGCGCTGTTGGTCGTGAAACCCGGCGGTGGATTTTGCGACATGGGTGATGATAGACTTGAACGCGAATATTGAGGAATCGTTCCCAACATTATGTGCTTTTGGCTGGGTGAGGGAGACTCAGTCGGACGACCGGCTGTTTCCGGTACGATTTTGCCCTGTGCAGTGACAGCGTGACAGCTGTGACATCCGAGACCCTGCGTTGCCATGCTCTGGTGGCGCTGTCATCACGCTACTGCCTGCGCGTGGTGTTTACTATGTTGAGGTGTTTCAAAATGCTGCTTTTCGCATCGTCTGCGGTATTGCACAAGTGTACGGATCTGTAGGAAAATCAGAGGACCGTCAGCGACAGATGCTCGGCATGCACATGCAAATCATGCAGCGATTTGCCGGCTCATCACTCGTTTGTTGGGGTTGCAGGTGGCAGGGAAGGGCGCAACATGGCCCATGGCGTCACAGCTCCTCGGCCGCGTGATGGCTGATGGGAATCCTGCCCCGCCAAACCCCACATCCATCCCATCACTCTTGCTGCGCGCTTCTTCATCTTCTTCCTGCCAACAACACCAACACTCTCGCACACCAAAGAACATCCTCACGATCCTATCATCCATCATGCCCGTCTCCGACTTCAAGACCGCCTACACCGAGGTCAGAAACCTGGCCGCGCAGCCCAGCCAGGACCAGCAGCTTGACGTGAGTTTTTGCGCCTCCCCAACAACCTGCCGCGATCCTTTCGTCGCGTCTCTTCGGTCGCTGTAGGGTGCATCGTATGCTGACAGTGTTTGAACGCCCTAGCTGTACGCCTATGCCAAGATCGCGCAGAAGGAGAACATCGAGGACAAGAAGGTCGGCATGTTCGCCATCAAGGTACGTTCGCTTCTCGCTCTCCCTCTCTCGCCTACTTGGGCTCTCCGCGTCGCCTGCGCGCCTACTTCTGGCCGCACTTCCCCTCTCGTATGCACCGCGGCTGCGAGATTTTGTTGGGCCAAGCTCTGCTGGCCGACGAGCAGCTGTATTGGCCGAGTCTTCCTGCGCAATGGTGGCTAACGCGAAAATGTTTTCGAACAGGAGAAAACCATGAAGAGCCACTGGCAGAAGAAGCTCGATGAGGGCATCACCCCCCAGCAGGCCGAGAAGAAGTACGTCGACCTCGTCAACGAGCTCCAGAAGTCCCTCGGCACCAAATAGAGGGTTGGGATCGTTCGATCGATCACGGAAGGAAACGAATAACGTTGGGAGCGTGGACAACTTGACCGGGTTTCCACTGCTCGGACGATTTCATTTGTGTACAATCAGCGACATGAAAGAGCTGGGAATGAAAATATCCTAACAGCAATCTAAGAAATGACTTCTTAATGTTTGGGGGCTGATTTGCGTGCGACTGGCGAGTAACCTGTTGGTCTCGCTACTTGACTGCCACTCCTTGCACTCGCCTTCTCTCTTTGTTCTTCCAGTCGTCAATCTGTCGAGCGTATGGTGTCTCTTGATTCCCTCGAAGTGAACAGGACTGATACGGGCGCGTGGGTGGGTAAATGTTGCTGTTTTCCACTCTTCCACACCGCCTTCATGGCAGCCTTCTCCTGTCGTATGATCGCTAAGGTGCTGCGATGGTCAGATGAAAGATAAGTGGGGTAGTTATGAACGTTGCTTGCTTGTACCCAAAAACTTGCCGTACGTTGCAGCGGCGTGCTAGCAGCGACTCGTTCGAACGCCTAGCCTAGCCAGCTCTCAGCTTGACCGACTCCAAGTTGCGTTCCCATCGAAATACCGTTCTTTTCCATAACACTGGCTATCGCTGCTCGTTTCTATCGCAGAGCTCTCCTAACCACGTCCTCGCCCAGGACGGCTTGCTCATGTTACGGGCTTGAGTTGATCCGGCACCTCTGTGACATAAAGTCAGAATGAGCAATGGAAACATTACGGGTGAGATACAGCTTAGCAGTTACTCCCACAACTGCATAACTGATGCACACTTCTCATATATCAGCCTCAAATTCGCAATCATATCGATCCAAGCCGAGACTCTTTTTAGAGGCTCATATCCTTGCTTCTCTTTTCGTTGCCTGAGTACACTTAGGCCGTGCTGCTTTCACAGACGATCCATACAAGATGCGCCAGAATCTGTAGCTACAATGCCAGTGCAAGACGATCCCGGTATAGCTCAAGAGGCTCTTGAAGCCGGCAGCCGAGAAAGATTCACTCACCAGCGTCTTACCGGGAAGCATGATATTCGGCTCCTTGGGCTCGAACCTTCAAAGTCGATCCACGACGCCGTTCGCGGTCGCCTCGCCTCAGCCAATCTGGCACAGCAGCCTCGCTATGAAGCTTTGTCTTACGTTTGGGGGGATGCACGCACAAATCTGCTCATCTTGCTTCAGGACCAAATGTTCGAGGTTTTCCCGAACCTTGGGTGGCGTTGAAAAGGTTGAGGTACAAAAGCAAGCCAAGAATCCTTTGGATTGACGGCATCTGCATCAATCAGGAGGACACCGCAGAGCGAAATCAACAAGTCTCTATCATGAGAGACATCTACCAGCAAGCGGAGCAAGTTGTCGTGTGGCTTGGACCCGAAGCTGATGAATCGCATCTGGTTTTCAAGCACATCGAAAGGTGGAGAAATATCTACCAAGATTATGAAGCAAACATGAGCAGTACCCCGCCGATGTACTCAGGGAAGACGAAAGACGCATTCGCCAAGCTATGCCAGCGACCTTGGTTCTTTCGCTCTTGGGTGATGCAAGAGTTGTGCTTGGCAAGACAAGCAATCGTCATGTGCGGTCCGGACATTGAGGATTTCCATAGTTTGTTTCTTCCGAGCGATTATATGCTCAGGGATACCTACAATCCGCTCCAAGGAATCGACGGGCCCGGTCATTACGAGAATCTGGAAAGAATAAGGTGGGCACAACTACGAGGAGGACTCACGATCAAGCAAGTGTTCCAGTACAGCAAGTCCTGTGAAGCCACGAACCCAAAGGACAAAGTCTACAGCCTGCTTGGATTGTTCAAGTGGCAAATTATGCCCATCGATTACGGGTTTGACGTCGCACGCGTCTACCATATGTTCACTCAGGCGATAATAGAACACATGCCCGACTACAAGCTAGAAGTGCTTCACTGGATGGGCGCCTCTCGAGAGCGAGATAACCTTCCCTCATGGGTGCCGGACTTCAGCGTGTCCCGGCCACTGAGCATCCTGCCATGGGTTCCGCGGATACGGCAAGGTCATCGTGGCCGCCCCGTAGCGGGGTTACAATTTCGCGCATCGGATCTGGTGCTCAAGGGAAAGCACATCGAGACTGTCCACGAGGTCGGGCCTGAGCTATATTCGGGCGAGGCTGACACCCCCGGCAGCTATAGCTTTTCAGAGACGCTTCAGAACTGGGAGGCAAAGGCCGCCAAGCTGGTGCACAGGAAACGGTTTCAGAACACTGTCACCAACGCCTTTCTTGTGATCATCATCGCCGATTACGAAGAAGGAGACTCCACCGAATACCCATCGGACAGTTCGAACTTTGTAGCGTGGTATGAGCGTTATGGCACAGCAGTGCTTGAGCATGCGGATCCAATCTTCTTTGAAGAAATCGCTTGGGAGAACGAGTGGTGGACTGAGGAAGAACTGGAGCATGATGCTCAGGTCTTTGCGCAAAAGGTGGAGTCTGTTTGCTTTGGCCGATGTTTTTTCACCACCGATCAAGGGTCGATGGGCCTTGCTCCGCCGAGAGCAAAACAAGGCGATGAACTCGTGTATTTTCCAGAGGCGGTCTATCCATTTGCGGTACGGGGGCGGGAAGACGAAACATATGAGCTGGTTGGTGATTGCTTTTTGTACGATTTCGACGCTTACAAACTTCTCGACGATGGCGCGAGAGAGATGAAGGAGTTCGTACTGTGATAGCACCTTTCTCTCGTCTCTCCATCGCCAAGTTTCCGAGGTCGGAACAGCCATCTCACACCTTATGGGCTTTGATCCATATCGCAAACGTGACACCCTGCCATAGCTCATTCAAAGAGCGGTGTCGATATTCCTCGGCTAAGGGAGTTTGTGTTCTTCGCCGTTAGACCCTGTTCTCGAGCGCGTGGAGGGAGAGTCATGCAGCCATACTTTATCTTGCCTGAAAAGGCCAAATTGGCATAGTGTGGGGTGGTAGAACGAGAGCTAGCACAGTGTGGCTGAGGCGCGAAGGATCCAAGACCCACCGAGGGCCGGCCTCGCCCTCACGCCGTGGGCTGCAAACCGGAGCTGAGGCTCAAGCGGCCTCTTGATTTCAGCTCGCAGGCTGACACGTACCCAAAAGAGGCGCCATATAGCACACAGCCACATGGATTCATTGGAAAGCGAACCTCGAGCCAGCTCTTGGGCGAAGTGTCTGCTGAACCGATGTAAGAACGCGCGTTGACTTTAAATCTCGAGTCCTGCCCTTCTGTGTGCACTGAGCACCTATTCACGTTGTCAATTGTCTCCACCTCCTGAATTCAACATGGCAACGGAACAGCCCGATGAGAAGGGTGAGTTAGTTTGAGGATACTGGTACTGGAGTAAGACTAACTGTACTGCAGGACGTCCCACATCAGCCGTCCAGGCGTGCTCACCAGAATCCCAGTGGGTCGATTCTCCGAGGACTCTGAAAGAGTCGAGTCCTTCATGGTTCTTCCGAATCGTACCTCAGATTCTGCTAGCGGCTGTGCCGAGCTACTTCGCTAGTATGTAAAGCCGTCTTCATGTTTGTGTCACTGAACCGCACAACTTACTGTTTATCTAAAACTAGTCTTGGGTGCTCTTATTTGCGCACTCCAGGGAATGCCAGAATCCGAATCCAGAAGGATAGTGGTACAGGCTGTGCGAGTAACATCCACCCTTTGGCCTATCGCTTTTGCCGCCGTCGTTGGCCAGACACTTAGAACATTCGCACTATACAAAGTGGAGAAGGGCGCTAAGCTTGGGGTAAGCTATTGTAACATCTTTCTTATCGAAACTGCTCCTAATGTGGTTTGCAGATGATAGACACTTTGGCGAACAGCCAAACTCTTGTAAGCACATTGAAACAATGTTGGAATCTGCGGATGCTCAACCTCTGGACCATCATCGTCATCTTGGTGTGGTGTCTGAGCCCAATAGGAGGTCAGGCTGCACTTCGTTCCGTCACCCTACACAAGGGCGTAGCGAACGCAGAGTATCCGCTACTCTACCACCCAATCAACAATGTTTCCGTGATAGCCGATCCTTGGGGTGGAGCCTCGTCCAGAGCCTCTGCAATCGCAAAGATACGGGCGCTATTCGGAGCTGCCCTCTCATCTCCCACTTCGTCCGTCATGCTATCGAACGGCTCAAGCTCTGCATTCGATGCTGCCGTGGAGCGACTAGGAGGTTCTTCCGAGGCTGTCAAGTCCGCGGCGCGAGACACCTGGGGAAATGTTCGGATACCATTTGTTCATCTGTTGCCTGGATACGACACGGAAGACCCTTACCAGTGGTTGGATGTACCGACGGATGAGATACCACCTTACGAGTCTCTTATCGGTATCCCTATCCGTGGGATTCCCGAAGCTACATCCGGAAACATGAGCTTGCAAGTGTCAACATTTTATTCTGTGCTGAACGTAAGAGCCGCTGCCAACAATCGTGTTTGGAACTTCATTTGGCTAACTTCTTCTCCGGCAGTGCGGTTCGTGGACCAATTCCAGCGAATGGCTTGCAGAGAACATGCCCGATTTCAATCTCACGGACGCTCTTCAGTCACGCTCTGACGATAGTGTTGTCTTTGCCGCGTATACAAACGTCTTCATGTATGCCAACCGGACATACTATCAGGACGATATACCGTTTGAAGACCAGACACCGCTTTTCGACGTGCTCTTCGGTACAGCCCTGGATCAGCTTGCAATCTGTCGAATCACTACAGCCTACGTCGACGTTGAGATTGGATGCGCTCGAACTTCCAGCGAGGGAGGAATGGCGTGCACTTCCCAAAGGGCACGGTACACTGAATCCCACAGCAGTGAATCCAACGTAACCATCCTGAACACACTCGGGGCATCTGCGGAATATTTCCTGTCCATCATACCGTGGCTGATACCCTCATACCATGTCGGTCAGATGTCGCCAACGGAAATGTACCTTCAAGACCCACCGACCGGCTTCCAGGACACAGTGGGCTTGAGCTATGTCGACGACATGTCCGTTTCAGCATTGCCAATCGATGTGTTCCAGACACGGCTCAGCCTTCTGATCAACACCATCTGCAGGCTGTCGTACAACGCCTCGAACACGGTTGGCCTTGACGGAAACGACGTCACGGGCCGATCCCTGGATGACAGAACTCAATTTGAGAACGCGACCGGATCATGGACAGCCTTCACCCAGCCCACCTACAGGGTTTCGCTGCCATGGATCCTGGTGTACTGGATCGCCACTGCAGTCGTCGCCATGTTTGCGCTTTGCAACATTCTGGTGCGCACCCGGATCAGGGCGCCGGATTTCCTTGGAAGCATCTCTTCACTGACGCGCGAATCTCCGTACTGCGATGTACCGGTGGGGCACAGTGGCTCGGACGGAGTTGAGCGGACTAGGCTGCTTAAGGAAAAGTGGGTGAGGATACAGGATGTGCATCCGGACAGGGAGCACGGGAAGATTGCGTTGAGTGACGACAAGAATCTCGCCACCACGAAGCTTTCGTGGGAGAGGCGTTATGAGTAATGATAAGAGCGACCAACGCGAGACTGTCGACGATTAGTATAGCTTCGATACGTGCTGGGGGACAAAGGAAAAGTTAAACATCTACTGTTCGGTTCTGTCGGGCCAATTTTCGAATGAATGACCAAGGGAAGGAAGGCCATGTCACTCGATTCAGGCGTTTCAATTGACTCTCCCGTCATCTCCTTCATGGCAGACATGAGGCTCTTGCTTCTCTTGGTCGCATCCCAAAGCAGTGGAAAGCGGCACCGGAACCTGGCAGTCTACGCAATATACTGCAATAGGTTGCCATGTCGAGTCTGAAGGACTACTCTTCCCTTAGCTCTGAGTTCGGCATGAAGTTAGAGCAACTTTCGTCACTGACTAGCGCATCTCCTCCCCCACAAGTAGTGGATCCCTGTTCGTCATTGATTACCATTGCATCTCAAAGGGCTTCAGTTCACGTAACTTGCCTTAGTGTCTTCATGACATGCCTGTGGCTCATCACCGAGAATAGCGACTGATCCTTCTACCGCAGAAATGCATACGATGATGCCCTTCTGCCTTACTATGAGTTGCTGTTGGCTATGTATGGTCATATAGACTCTCCGAATGTCGATGTATTATTATCAATCACGCTCCGTTGGTATCACCTATCTTTCCAAGTACGTCTTGGCTAACTAATTGAGGTTATGAAGCCCCAGCTATGTTCTACCCCACAGATGTTACGATTCGCAGGCCGCTCTGCAGTCAATGTCGAAACCCAACGAGAAACAACAAGCAAACCGAGCGGACCCACCATCATTTCATACCTGTCTACCTTTATCTATGGGTTTCCCCGCTAATTAGAATGTCTTAGCTGCCTCGTCCAGTCTTCGTGCAGTTGACCGCGAGCGGAGCAGACAAAGAAAAAAGAGCCCCAACCAACCGCGCCGAGACTCGGAACATCAGCTACACAACCAACTGCACGAGTGCTCCACTGCGGAGTCATTACGCGTTACACCCGCCAAATATCTTCACGTTTGTCTTACGGTTGACTTTTCCGCCACGCGACCCTCGCGTTCAGATCATTTGCTCCTCAATGATTGAGCTACTTCATCACGACCACAATATAGTGCAATGAGAGGAATCGAGAACAAACATGCTTCACATCTCGACGATTCATATCCCACGGTTCCCACAGTTTGCCAAGATCAGCCTATGTCAAGTCTGACATGCTGAAGGGCGAGAGCGCAATCGATCACTGCGTCTCTTTGAGCAACGGTCTGGCCCTCGGAATGTTTCACACAGAGGACCCTGCAGAATAAGGGCTCGTTGACAAGGCCGCACCACCCTAGCTGCTCTAGTGGTGGTCACAGCGTAGATCGATGGCATGATTTGGCGCTTGGAGTGCTGATGCATGTCATGGACGGTATTCTAGACCATATAAACAGCATGTGCGGTCTACCGGAGCCTTCTAGATCTCCACACACTCGTCTGGCCTCCAGCATCTCGACCGCGCCCCTTCAATCACTGAGGAAACACTGCAAAGAACCCATTGCAAACAATCAGCCGTAGACGCCACAGACATCTGCAGCAGCGCTTTCGGCATGTGGGATACTCCCATGCCTAATGTCTCCGCCGATTATTGGCAATGGGCTCAGGACGCCCACTTCTCCCATAAAGCTGGGTCTTTCCACGATCTTGGTCCTCCTTTCATAACACCTCCCGATTTATCCATCCCGCCAAGCAGCCACATATTCTCGGATCCCTGTCCCCTTCTCCAGGAGTTGCCCAGCATGATCCCCGAGAAGAAGCTTCACTGGACTCAGCGCGTGGCCCTCATCCGACACAACCTCCATGCCTCCAGCCGCACCGGGGACTTCACCTTCTTCAAGACGCTGCAGGCCCACCGTCTTCTTGAAGGGACCGACCACCTGGCTGCCCTGAGCGCCGTCATCGGTGACGCAGCCGATCAGGTCCTGGCCTCCCTCGACAACTACAACTCCGTCATGGCCTACGTACACGAAGACGCCTTCAAGAACGTCTACGAGAGCGTCAAGACGGGCGTACGGGAACAGGCTGGCAGCTACGACGACCGACGCGCCATCTACTACGTCGACGCGGCGCAGCAAAAGGAAAAGGCCGAGAAAGCCATCGACAAAATGATCAACTCGGCCATCACCATCATCAACGCCCAGCCCACCAACTGCCAGGAAGAAGCCGCCAACGTCTGGATCTGGGGCACCACCTTCGTCGCCGACGCCATGGAGGTCTGCCTCGCGCAGATCAACGCCATCGAGGTGTGCCTGGACGACTTCATCCGGCTCGAGAACTCATGGTCAGTGGTGCAGAGCGCCGTGGGCGCCTCCATCGGTGCTATCAAGGGCATCTTCAACCTCATGGCGCCGTGCGAGGCCCCCGACGCCCAGCAGCTGCATCGCACCGAGGCCACCGAGGGTACTGTCCGCTCCATGCTGCGCCGCATGAGCACCGCCATGACCTCTGGCATGAACTCGGGCGTGCCCAACCGCCGCCCCTCCGTCATGTCCATCCCCGCCATGCCGCCGCCCTCCCTCCAGCACGGCACCATCCAGACGGGCGGCCCGCCCGTCCGTGGCGGCGTCGGCGTCAGCGGCTGGAGGTCCAGCGCGTTGAAGCACAGCAAGGGACCCATGGAGCTGATGCCGACCATCCCGCCCACGCCCGCCGCCGCGATGCTCAACGCCAATCCTTTCGAAGCCTCGTTGAACAGGTAAGTGTTCTCATCTACTCCCCTCTCCCCCCTAAAACTCCTCAGCTCACCACCCAACCCCCACAGCAACGACCCCAACTTCTCCGTCGGCGAAGACATGCCCCCGCCCCCAACCGCTCCCAGCACCCCCATTATGGCCCACAGCCAGCCCTTCACTGGCAGGCTCGTCCAGCGCAACTACTCGCCCGCGACGGTGCCGCCCCCCATGGCCCCCACCACCAACGGCAACGACTGCGACGGCGCGCCCATGTCGACGTTCGCCGGCGACAAGACTAGGCCGCGCAGCTCGAACGTGGCGGAGCCGCGGCCAGTGTTTGACGATATGCTGTTTATGTAAGGGTTTTTCTTATCTCTCCTGTCTCGATCGTCTTGGTGTGTTTGTTTATGTCGTGCTTGGTGGGTTTTTTTTTTTTTTTTTCAAAAGAAGCAAATACGTTGAAGGGAGAGGTGGGTTTTCGGGAGGGGTTCTTTTTTCTTGTTGCTGTTGTTGTTGTTTTTGATGTTGTTGTTGTTGGAACAAGAAGAAGAAAGAAACCGATTGTGCTGATTCGTGTTCGGTTGTTCGTTGTCGTAGGCAACAGGATGATCCGTTGGCAGATAACATGCCGATGTCCGGGCTTGGGATGGGTGTTGTGGTCGGTGAGGATGGCGGGTTGGCGGTGGTTAATAATAACGGGTTTTTTAGGCGGTTGTCGGCGACATTTTCGCCCACGGCTGCGGTTCACTAACGATTTGTGGGTGAGTTGTGGGATAGGGGTGATTTCGGCGCGAGTGAGTGAAGAAGGATCGGTTTCCTTACGTATATGTATAGAGTGCTGCATGGCTGTATGGTGTCTTTTCCGCGTTTGGTTTCGGTCCCCTGTTTTGCCTTTGCTTTCTCTTGTAGAGGAGTGGACTGTCACTTGCGGTGTTGTGTTCCTTGCAGATGCGCGTTGGCTTCAGTTATTACAGTCCTTGTTTGGAGTAACTTCTTGGTAATGTCTAATCCATGCTGTCTCTTGCATCCTTTCACTCGTCAGGTCTCTATTGGCGCAGATATGTTATTTCAAGACCTCTTAAAGTGACCTATATATTTAGACCGTCTTAGATGTGATTAATTTCGTGCAACTTGGTGATAGGAAGCCAAAATCATTTAACTCACCAACCCCTTCTATTAGATGGGAGGCTTCTTCTTTGAATCGATTCAGTCACACTTGTACACTGTCAGACGCAACCTTCAGTGCTCCCTAAATTCTTCATAAAACCAGGAAAGTCAGTGGTACAGTGACTGCAATGTACTTTCAGTACTTCGATGAGCCCTTTGTTGCGGATGTATGTAGAAGTAGCTAGTAGCAGGGTGATCCGCGGGGAGGAGTGTTTGCCTCCTCGATCCTTCTAGGCCACCTTCCAGGGCATCTTATATGCCGCCTGCACCCCCCTTAGTTAGCTCTTCATCATTCATTCTCATCTTCAATATCACTCTTCTAATCTTTCATTGGCATAACCAGGAATGCTTGTCCAGGTTCTTCAGTTGTACATTATCTCAATATTGGGCTCACTAACCGCGATAAAAGTGCCATAGAAAACTAGCGGGCTATTGCTTCTATTGCTTCGCTGTCTTTTCTCATATCTTCTGCGGTTTATCTAGCCATCACGTTATATAATATCTAAGCGCACAAGCAGAGCATAACTTACCGCTAATATTTACATTTGAAGTTTTGGTTAAAAGGCTTTCCATTCAGCAGAGAGTATTTTAATCTATTACTCCCGATCCGTTAGTTTAGATCCACTCTCGATCCGTCACTCCCGATCCACTCCCGATCCGTTAGTCCAGATATAGCACTCTCGATCCGTTAGTTCAGACCCTTCAGTTCAGATCCACCTCTCCCGACCGCCACTACCGACCACCAGTTCAGATCCATATATCTCTCCCCAACCATCTAACAAACTATCATCTATATACACAGGAAGTCCCCATTGGGATAGTGGTTCGTGGTTTAGACCATGCTATGCTAGAAGTGAGTTTTTATCAATCAAGGCCATAGTTAGTAACAATGGATGGACTATACAGCAGACGCATCATTCCGACAATTCTTTCCGGAGGCGCTTGATGTAGTCATATTTGGCCGCCCGGATATGGCTGTTCTTGGACCCATCCTGCTATATCTCTTGCAATCAGATTACCGGATCCGCATTGCATTGCACTGCCATCCAGCAGCCACAGCTCCACGTAGTGACAAGCGACGCTTCTTTTCTCGTCTGCCCATGGTTCAAAATTGTACTGGTTTCCAGGAAGTTTGTGACAGCCGTAATGTGTAGTCTTCTCCGTCTTCCTTCATTCGTCTCTTCATCTTTCAAGCCCGGCCTTTCTTGTGCAGGGTTCGTATCTTGTCGGCGATCTTCATCATGATGCCCCACTTATGGGTTTGCAAACTGCTCTCCAAAATAATCCATAGGAAAGTACGACCAAAGTCTACAAAATGTCAAAGATACGAATAACAGCAGAAGACCTACTCTAGTGACTGGCCTTGCAGTTGATGTACTCAGCGAAGCAATTCTGTGAGCCTGTCGGCGCATTTTCTATGTTTAGTGGTTGGTAAGACACCTGCAGGCTTAATAACTCCGATCGGCACACGTGTCGGCGTGCTCAAGGACATGGTTTCAACGAGGCTTGCATGTTCGGAATCGATGGGGGGCATTAGTGCCATCCACTGCGATGTATTGCTGACGGCGATCTCTGCGCCAAGTTCCAAAAAACGCCAGAAATATGACATCTCCATCGGGCCCAACTGGCGATTGAAAGTTGCAAACGGGCTCAATGACGACCATAATAATTCGTCTAGGACCTTGTAGCGTGGTGTTGGCTCCAGGCTCGACATCAAACAATCTGTTTTGAGATCCGCCCCCATGGTCCCCCAAAAAAGCAAGGACAGGATCAGCCGGGAAGCGGGAGGAACCTCCCGAGACAGGGTGATGCAGCACCATGACATCAGGAACTAGCGGTATAAGAAGCTTCAGGAAAGGTTAGCGACCAAACCTATCCACTCGAAGTGGAAGTGACCGCAGCATAAGCGAGCTTCGGTACAGCTTCCGTTTCTTGCCTACAGCACAGCCAATTGAGGGTCATGCATACATCTGCCGAGGATTCTGAGTGGCCAAGTTTCCACAACAACATGCTCTGAACGAGTAGATGTCAAAGGCCCCTGTTTCGAATCGAAGAACAGTATTGAGTATATGTTGTATGCGAAAATTATTTATTCTACAATCAACTGAGAGAGTTACTCGGGTTTCCGAGTAGATTTCACAACTTCCGTTGTGGTCTAGGGGCTAGGATTTGCCGCTCTCAGATAAGAGCTCACCTCGCTATCAAGCGCCGGCAAGGCCCGGGTTCGATTCCCGGCGACGGAATAAGCAGTTACATATCTTTTTTGTCCTCTTTTGGCATCTGTGCATCGTGGTTAGTCCCGCCGGGTTCCCTTTTTCTTCACGGTTGTGTGGCTGAAACCCGGGACGGTGGGCCAGGAGTTCCGCCTGATTGGAGGGGCAACCCTTGTGGGGTGCTGTCTGTATGATCGGCGAACAGCCTGAGAAACATCCGTTTTGGGACAAGAACGAAATGAAGCGAGCAAACGTGCTCCAAACGACAGGTCGAGGCGAGAAAGCCGGACGACGAGATCGCTCCGCCTCCGAGTCGTACTACATACCGTCGGGGAAGGAACGAGAACGATCAGGCCTGCAGGAATGATGCGGTGTGAACGGGATGAACACTTTCTCTTGATCTACAGTAATGTACGCGTACTACTGTGTACGTATGTATGTACTCACCTGTACCGAGCTCTGACCGAAGAATAATGGTGCGATGGGATTGTGAAGTTATATTTGGCCTTCTAGTTTTGTAAATAGTGTCTTCGATGCGGAGCAAAGGTAGGACTTTTGAGCATTAGAGGAGAGAAAGAAGGACGTGCGTAAAATAGATAGATAGTTTAACCTCCCAGACGTCTTTAGATATTGTCCTTTTAGACAAGATTTAAAGGTTGATCCTATCAGCTTGAGCGACGTGGATGGCAAGTCTCTGTCAATACGTCACTACTGTATAACCCGTCGTTCCTTTTCCATTGCATGTGACGACAGACAACGGAGGAGTTAGCCTCTACACCTACAGCGCAAGGCTATCAGTGTCCAACCAAAGTCTCTCCGAGATACCTGCTTAGTCTTTCTTGAGGGGTGGCGGAAAAAGAAAAAGAGGACACCTAACTATAGCACACCGTGAACATCCCAGTCAGACCCACCAACGACCAACTCTCAGGCAAAACCTCTTCAACCACTGCCACCATTATCATTAGACCACCTTTGCCTTCCACCCTCGACAACGTCATCACACCCGCCCCCACCAGCCAGCCAGCCAGCCACACTCTACCCCTTAATGATCCGTGCTGAAGCAAAAAAAGCTAATTCACAATCAATGGCGTTTTCTGCGGTGGTTGGCAACTGAGAGTTTGCCTCCCCACCACCACCACCACCACCACCACCACCAGCAAACCTTGGCGTACGTTTCTCTTTTCCCCTTGGGTGGGTCTGGGCGGGAGGAAGGAATCCTAGCACGTGGCTATGGGTTTCACCCGCAGTGGTCTAGAATCTTGTTTTTCTCGGAGGTAGTAGTTCGCCCCACTTGGCTGATGGTGGCGTACGGCCGCGGAACCATAATGGGGGAAGAGCTATGTTTCATGTATAGGATATACTTTGCACCGTCGGCCGTTCTGTAGAGGCACATTAGCGTATGCAGTGAACGTTTGTGAATAGATTGCAATGAATCATTGAGTCCATTGAACCAACATTACGTAGCTTTCGGGGAAAAGAAGCTGCTGCATGTATGAACTCGGATTCTTGGAGATTTGACAGTTGAAAGATGCAAATTTCATTCCCAATTTTTGATAACCACACCATTGCTGTGAAAAAACCGAGAGAGAGAGAAATCAAGGAAAAGGTCAAGACAAAGACACATGTCGGACGTAATCAACCGCCGTCACCATACTTCCGTCCATGCACGCAATGGTGACACCGCAAAAGATGTAAACACGGATAGAAAACAAAAAGACCGAAGCACCAACAAAAATGCTCAAGGATCTCTCGAAAACGCGCAGAGAAACAAGTTGAAACCCTTCCGTAATTGCAAGACTCTTCTTGCTGCTCGTGGTTGCAGTAATCCACATGCTGCGCCAGTTCCACGCACATATCCCATTTCCATATCCTTTCTACACTGCCAACGAAAAGAAACAAAAAAACAATGAAGATTCGCACTCTGAGACACCACTGCGATACCGACTACTATATCTCTTTGTCTCGCACTTCCTGAGGTTGCTTTGACTACATTCCACATCCATCCATCCTACTAAATATCCCACCGCTTGTACACTTCCAGCAGCACGAGCAGCAGCGAGTTGACTTTCTTCATCTTTCCTCCCATCCCACTCCGGCAAAAGGACCAGCAATCGCAAATTTGGCTCAACGGCGGATAAACGTTCATCGTCATCGGCAGGGATACGGGGGCGCAAAAGTGCGAAATCGAGGACGGAACAAAGGAGGCCTGCAACAATGAAAATGCCATACGACGCTTTCAAAAGGTTAAGGGGAAAAAACAACAAATAAACGCACTGTGGCTCGAAGAAAGGTATAGAGAAGATGGTAGAGAACGTATGAGGAGAGATAAGGAAAAGTATAAGGACTGATAGACTGAAATTTTCAGCAAAACCCAATTTCTTATCCCTAGAAGACTATGCGACTAGAACGCCCGGAAAAAGACACAAAAAAGAAAAAGACTTTGGGTGCAAGGGAAGATAAGGACGGTAGAGAGTTGGTTGTGTTGGTAATGGGAACAGTGCTGGAAGCTTTTTCGCCTCCATCCACCTATCCAAGCAAGTACCATGGTGCGCTTTCTGCACCCCGCAAAACGCGAATACGCTGAAGAAAAGCCTGGCAGGGAACGAGAATAAAGAAAAGTGATATCTTGAGTCGTGCGTCGTTAAAACAAAAAGGTATAGTAAAGAAACGAAACCATGCAGCCCACCTGGTATGTCCGTTGCTAAATCGATTAGAGTCCCGCATATCCGTCCAATCATGCATGTCTTGCATGACTCCTCTTCTCTTGCCCTTTCTCTTTCATCTGGACCGTGGTCCCGCGGCGCGGCGTTTTGCCCGATGGAATAACAACCTGGTAATTTGAAGCCCTAACGCATGCATAGGCAGGTAACTCACCCGAAAGACAATTGCCGTTGCTTTCACTAGGGTGCTGCGCTGACCCACAGCACAAGCTTGGGGCTTCGAGACACCGCATCTTCAAGCTGCTCGTCGTCTCCAATGCTGTAGTACTGCCCATCTGTCTCGTCTCTGTATTCAACCAATAAAGGTTCGGCCGCCACATCCTGCGGAGCCACCCCCTTCTCAAGTGCCCGACGCTCTTGCAATTTCTTATACAAGTCTCCGAAACGGAAATATGCTGGCATTCGGATGATGACGCAGTTGTCCTCTTCAAACCAGACCTTGATTTTGTGGGCCCCAACACCAGTTCCAGTGACTGTGTTTGTGTTTGCAGACGAGACGGATCCTTGTGTCATGGAGCTGTTGTTCCGTTGCATGCCAGGCTGGCCAGCACTCAGAGATGCGGCCTTTGAAGTCTGACGTTGGTGGTTGTGGAAGCTGGATTGAGATTGGCTGTGCGAGTGGTGGCTTTGCTGCAAGTTGCCGATGGAAGACTGTCTCGACGCGCCTCCAGACGGATCGGTCGAGTGCTGAGACGTGCCAGACAGTCTATAGCCATCTGCACTGATGTTCGGGTCGATCTCGTAGTCGTCCTCCTTCGGCTTAAAGAAGTCGCAAACCAAGTCGGAGCGGGTGATGTGGGGCCCCAGTTTGAGCAAGTTCTTGATATATTCGTCCAGATTCGCCCGGCGGCCATTCGTGATGTTGTCCGTGACGTAGGTGACCGGGCCAGGCATGTAGGGCAAAGTGCGTTCAACTCCCTCGACTTGGCCCGCTTCCATCGGGAAGGCATTGATTAGTTTGATTTGCAGGTCGTAGAAATCCTGGTACAGGCGCGAAAGTTCCCAGTAGGAGCCGTCGTCCATCTGACACTCAACAATGAACCAGAAGATATCGTTCGCGAAGCAGTATCGGGGGACGCTGGCGTTGATGGGCGCGAGAAGTCGGGCTTCTGCCCGATTGGATTGGCGGTAGCCGTTCGGCTGGGCCACGCTTCCGGAGCGCGAGTGGGACTGTTTGCGCCGATCAACATCATGCTCACGCAACTGGGGGGGAACTTCCGAACTTACCATTCCGTAGCCGTTCTGTCCGCTTCGGCTCTGGATGCTCATGCGCTCCATGCCCTGCTGCAGTGTTTGCTGCGAGTTTGACTCCAACTTGCCAAGCGCAATGCTGCCATTCTTGTATTCGGCGGCCATCTTCTTCCACTCTTCGACGCGCGGCACGCCGGCGGCGCGCACTGCCTCGTGGGGGTCGGCGACAGCCTGACCGGAGCCCATGTCGCGAATCTCGATGAAGGACACGGGAATAAGGCCGGGGCCGCCGAGGCGGGTGATTGGCTTGGCGACGAACCACTCGGGGTTGGATTGGGCGATGACGATGATGGCCTCACCTTCCTTGGCCTCGAGTTCGTCCGGGCGCTCAGCCTTGAAGTCATACATGACGACGCCGTAAACCATGGCGCCGGTTCCTTTGAGCGTTTTGCTCATCCTGAAGGGCTGGGGGAAGTGTTCGTGCTCGGCGGACGTCTTCTCGGCGTAGCCGCTGTCGTGGCCGGCGCTGTGCAGGTTTGCGAGTTCAGAGTGCGCGGAACTGCCGCTGTCCCGAACGGTCTTGCCGACGGTGTCG
Organism: Dothiorella sarmentorum; assembly: GCA_023082095.1. Taxonomy (NCBI): domain Eukaryota; kingdom Fungi; phylum Ascomycota; class Dothideomycetes; order Botryosphaeriales; family Botryosphaeriaceae; genus Dothiorella; species Dothiorella sarmentorum. The sequence goes on from JAJMVL010000038.1 coordinate 74,147, forward strand.
AAGTATTTGACGGGTACTAATCCTCGCGAGCCGTGCAGCGGGTTGCATGCCTCGTACCAGTCGGGGTCGTTCTCGCGGCCGACGACGTGCAGGAAGTCGCCTTGGGTGAAGCTGAGGTAGTGGTCGCTATCGGGGGCTTGGTAGTCGTAGAGGGCTTTAATAACCTGTGTAAATACGGCGGCAGCAACTGTGTTAGCGAGAGTGGCAATTTCGGCGATATGACTGCGCGGGTACAGGGACGCTTGTAGGGCTGGGCCGTGAGCGCGGTGACGCGGTGGGCGGGGCGGCGCCGGGCAGCAGCAGCTTCAGCTCCAGCAGCAACGTCACGTACCTTCTTCGGAGGCACGATGGCTATCGCATCCTTGGGTTGGATGGAGATGTGGTGTGGCTTTGAATCAGCCTTGTCGCTCTTGAGCGATCTCCGGAACTAGAGAGGCGTCATGTCAGCGCAGGCAGTTGGTTGCGGGTTCGCGGCCAGGGTCCAGCCAGCGGCTGGGCTACGGGGCGCGACAGGCGACAGGCGACAGGCAGGGCGCGGGGAGACTGACCTTGACCATGGCAACCGTGGTGCTGGCGGCGAGTCGACGCAGGCAGAAAGTCGGAGAGCGACTGCTCAAGCTTCGAGTGGGCTGGTGGGGAGCGGCGGTTTAAGGCAGGCAGGTTTTGGTACCGGCAGGTGTTGTCGCAGGCAGGCTCCAGGAATCGCAGCTAGCGCGCGCCCTGGCCGCTTGGTCAGTCGTCTTGGGGGGCGGCGGGGGCTGAGGTGGGCGCGAGGGTGAGCGAGCGGAGGACGGGCACGCAGCGTGCAGTGCAGAGTGACAGGCAGCGTCGGGCTGGAATGACGGAGTGCACGTCAAGACCCTGGCCCAAAGCAAAGAGCCGAAACCTCGTGGGAGGGCGCCACAAGAAACGAACAATGAGATTGCTCCTAGCTCCGCTCGAGCTTCCATGCGCAGGCGCGTAATAATTGGCCGTCTAAGACCTAGCGACTGCACGCCCAAGGCGTCAGCGCACGGCGGGGAGACGCCAGGGCCGCTGGGGATGCGGATGCGCCTGTCTGTGCGGCACGCGCGATGCAAGGCGATCACCGAATGTGTTCCTATCCACGCAGTCGGGCTCGTGTCGTGCCCTCGTCCGACGACAACATCAGCCTTACTGCCAGCCAGTGGAGATGTTTCCGGCCAGAGATGCTAGCGACAGAATCCCCAAATCACACGCCTGTACCTGCGCCGCCGTCCTGCAAGCCACGGGCAGCACTCGCCGCCTGCTCCATCGTCAAACAAAACCGTCGCTTGCCCGAGACATTTGACAAAGCAATAATGATCCATTCAACTCAAATCTCTTTCTAAAGTCCAACGCCGCCCATTTGTCATTGCCCTCGTCCCCACGCCCGCATGACGCCTGCCAACGGCTCTGCAGCCTTCCGCTCCGACAAAGCTCCCGCCAACCCGCATTGACGCACCAACAGGCATAGCCACCTTCGCAACGCCCGGGCCTGCTCCCGAACAAAGACGGCCGGTGCCGATCCCTCCAACGTTGAGCGTTGCGCGCCACACCCTCCTCTACGCTCGACTAGTCGTCTCGGCCAGAGGAACGCGGAACCGCGACTGACTCGCCACCGTCGGTGAACTGCTTGGCCATCACTCGAAAGCCAAATCTTGAAACTTTCTTCGGATGCCACGCATCTCTGCCCTGTTGAAGCTCCAATCACGGCCTTGCGCCGCTGTGCTGGTTTCGGGTGTTTGCGAGGTGCAATGACAGATGGAAAAAACATAGAGGAAAGGATAACGAAAAAAAATGCAGCATGTCGTGGGCACCCATGCTGAAGCGGCTTCGATTTGAGGTGATCGCATGCGAATGCGGCGAGTGAATGCGTGTGACCGCTCGCATCATGAACCAGACTATGAGGCCACCGGGAGTCCGAAGCAAAAGTTGCTGAACACTCGGTGTGTAACCCTCCTTAAGCGCGAGGGAAAGCGAGGTCCGAAACCGTCTAGCGCATTGTTTCATATTTGGCCTTTGATGTCGACTCGACGGAAAGCACCCGCTTTCAGCCCTTCGAAGAGTGCCATGGATTGCGGATGCGTTTGGAAGATCACACTGTCGTCCTTCTGCTCCAGATAATCCTGAGCGCCATGGTCACAAAGAAATTGCACGCAATCCTGGTAAGACTCGAAACCAAGCTCGTCCGTGAGGAACTTGATGTTGAGGTTGGGCTTGTATCTGCAACACGCATTAGCTCTCGCTACCAAGTCGGGTGGGAATGAGCACTTACGCCCTGCAAATGTTAGCCAGGGCGGCTAGACGTTCGCGCACGATGAACATGTCCATCAGGTACGCCCCCATGTTGGGTGTATCGAGATACAATCTGAAGAACCTATGGTAGTTGCCCAAAGCCAGAGCGGAGCGGACGTCCAGAGCGTGCTTGACTGCTGGCTGTGTCTTGTCTGTTGGGGTTAGATCGGCCAGCACCTCGTTCATATCGGTTCGATTTTGCGTGTAGATGAAATAGAGAATGCGGTATGCCAGAAACTCCGCGGGATGCCCTCCAAGCTTCTGCGAATACAGTGCGCGCAGTTGCGTCTGGCACTGGTTATACTCACCCAGATCCCCCTTCTCCAACGCAATACGGGCATGTATTTCGTAAACTGTCACGGTGAACTCGTTCCTGATGTGTTGCACGGTCAAGTCCTGGCGAAGCGACTTGAACTGGTCGCAGATGTACGCATAGTTGCCCTCCTTCTTCCACTTTCTCTTCAGGTGCTCCAGGGTCCCTTCGAGTACGGATGGCGGACGAACGGCCTCAGGCTTAGGTGCCGCGGTGAGACGGAGGTACCTCTTCTCCAGATCTTGGCAGGTACCAACAACTGGTCCACCACTGGCGTCGGCCGGGGAGTCGTCCCGGGAGGTGTTCCAGGGAGGTTGAGAGGGTGCCGCGTTCTTGTAGAAACGCTGCTGCCGCTTTTCAATCTTGTCGGAATCGGCATCGTACTTACTGAGTCCTTTTTCGCGGAGTCCTTTGGGGGTGATGTGGTTCTTGTCCATACGGTCCGCCAGGCTTCGTACTACACCTGGTGAGGTGGGGGGTTCGCTACGGTCATCGAGTCTTCTCTTGTTAGTTCTCCGCCACGGTGGAAGTGAGTCATCGTCAGCATCGTGATTCGCATCGGGAGACTTGCGCTTCTTGGGAAACGCGCCATGCACATCCGCCATGTTCTTCTCCGGTGTGGTATGGTTCCTCCAGGGGGCGTTGTCTACGCTTGCGGCCTTGGATCGTTTGGTGATGATGATTTCGCGAGGCAGCGGGTGCTTATCCCAGTCGGTCGAGTGCAACAGGTTGGACTCAGTGGCCTCGGTGATGACCTTTTTCAACGTATCTTCAATCTCCTTGCGGCTAATGCTGGGCACGGCGGACAGGTCGGCGAAGGAGCGTTGGACGTATTCGCGGACCGAATTGGGCCATTCGACCTTCTTGGCCGGAGCTGCGGGTTGAGGTTGAGACGGGGGCGCAGAGGACATGGGCTCGGGTCGGGCAAAGGCGCGACGAGCAGGAACGGAAGTAAAAGCAGGTGCAGGGGCTGCTTGGGCGCGGCGCGTGAGCAACGGAGTCTCTGGTCGTCCTAGGAGCGCGTCTGGCTTACGGTTGATGGTTTGAGCGCCGGGCGCCTGGCGCCAGGGCACAGAGGTGGACATGGTGGCAGATTTGGTGAGCGAGCAATAAAAGCAGAAGCAAGGGCAAGTGAAGCGACGACAAGCCTTGTGGGAGATGGGAAGGGAGGTTAGGGAGGAAGGGCGAGGAGGTGTGTCGGTGGAATGTCGCCTTAAACGTCGCTTACTGGCTTGGCGGGGCGGGCAAGTGTAGGACAGCTGGCGCACGCGAACAAAGAACCAATCACAGCAATCGGCATACCTAGTACCGAGTCAACCCATGCGGGGCGAGCATCGCTGCTGCTGCACCACGCCTGCCCTCATGCGCTGAATGTTCCTCCACCGCCTCGACCTCACCACTGCTCTGCGTCCTGAGCTTCTGCCGGACGAGACGCTCTTGTTTGTGCAGGATGCCGTCGGCCTGTATGAGGGGTGAGTGCAGCTCCCCAACAGCTCTGCCCGCCTGTTCAGCTGCTGATAAGGCGTCTCTGCAGCAAGTACAAGATACCCGATTTCCAAGATGGCCACGCCTACTTGACCTCGCACCGAGCCTGCTACGTCGACAACAAGGAGCCGCGCAAGTTCTCCGTCGCCGTCAACCTGAAGGATGTTGAACGCCCGGAGTTCTATGTATGTCCGCGAGAGTGCCGGCGCTGGCAAAACCGCTGATTTCAAATCCAGGCAGGCTTTCTCAAGTCGTCACCCAAAGTTACTCTCTACCCCAAGCCCTCCAAGCGCCCCAACCTTGCGGGGCCCCGCGGTTCAGTACATGCCAGCCCTGGCAAGACGGGCTACAGTCCCACCTCGACGCCCCCCCGCCACGGAAGTCCGCTACGCCTGCCGCCCACACCTGCACCTCCTCCAAGCGCCTCGGCGACCTGGGTCTGTCCGATATGCTCATTCTCCAACCCTGTGCCGTCGAACTTCGACCCTGCCATTGCAAACGCAAACACCCCGTTGCCGCCATGCTTAGCTTGTGGGCTGAAGCCGCCGCTGCTGCACCTTATCAAGGCAGCCATTGCGGCGAACAGGCAGACGCAAAATGAGCCTCCGAGTGCTCAACCTGCGCAAGATCCTGGCCCTTTACCAGCAGGGCTGCGAAACAACGGTGTATCGCCAAGCCCCACTGCATTCCAGTGTCCAAGATGCACATTCCAGAACCATCCGTCACTGTTAAGTTGCGAAATGTGCGGAGCTTCTCTTGTCAATGCTGTGGACAAGCGCATGGAATACAATCCGTCTTCAATAGGCAGATCCGAATCCCCAGCACCAGTTCTCAGTGGAGCACCGAGGGGCAACGATGGCCCTGAGTGCATCAAGTTCTCTTTCCGTGCCGGCGGAGACAAGATCTTCTTCGAGAGGCTGAAGGGCGCCTTGCTGCAGAGGAAGTGGCTACTTCAGAGCGCTCCGCCCATTCCCAAGCCAATGGAGAACTCTACACAGGACTCGGGTAATCTACTTGCACGCAACAAAATCGTCGGCATTGCGGGTCTTGAGCGACGCGGGATCGAGCAGCGAAAGAACAACGAAGTCATGATTGGTGGTGCTTTTGAGGACCTCGAGGCGTTGATGACTTCAGCGAAGGAGATCATAGCCCTCGCCGAGCAGTTTTCAAGTCAGGCCAACCTGAACGGAGACGGCAATTCCGAAGCCGATGCGGTCCTCTCGCAATCTGCGTCAGCTTTGGGTCTGGTCACGACAAAAGACATGCTCGGGTCTAATTCAGACACGCTTTATATATCCGAGCTGTCCAGAAACCTCGCGGAGTTCCTGAGCGACGACAGCAAGGGCATCTTGAAACGCGAGGGAGGGATCATGAGCTTGGTCGATCTCTGGGCCGTTTTTAACCGAGCACGGGGGGGTGTTGAACTTGTCAGTCCCACGGACTTCGAGAAGGCTGCTCAGATGTGGGACAAGCTCAAACTACCTGTGCGCCTGCGACGCTTCAAGAGCGGTCTCTTGGTGGTGCAAGGGCGGGATCGCACAGACGAAAAGACGATTGCAAGTTTGCTCGGCTGGCTCCAGGAGCTTCATTCTGCTCCTCCCCCAGGGGAAGTGGGATGGGATTGGGAAAAGTACGGGCGAGGAGTCACAGCACAGGAGGCCGCAGAGTGGTTTGGTTGGAGCGTGGGTGTTGCCACCGAGGAACTCGAGATGGCCGAGGAAAAGGGCGTCTTGTGCAGAGATCAAGGACTTGATGGCATAAAATTCTGGGAGAATTGGATTGTCAGGCTTCCTCTCGTAGAGGATGCTTCCGAGGAAAAGTAACACATCAATAGATCTGGGTTGTCACTGGGGCGTTCTAGAGGAAGCTGGGTCGCACAGCGAGGACCCGCCTGTAACATTTCCCTTTCTCCTTAGAGCACGAATGAATTACGAAAGTAAACAACAGCACTGGCAAGATATGCTATAATGATAACAATATTGATAACATGCCCGGACTCCGTACTTTTCCTATTTTGCGGGATTTCTCCAGGCCGCCGGCTGCGCCAGAGCGATAGACGGTCCAGAAGCGCATTCCTCCACATAGCGACACAAGGCCGATATCGGGCGCTTAGACGCGGGCCTAGCGGCATGATTCATGGCCTGAGAACCATGGCAGCTTGCCAGCGCTCACCCTTTACCAAGTCCCACATGGGCGATCATCGTACTCTTGTCTCTTTTTTTCATTTAAGGTCCCCAGTTGTTACGCTGCAGTTGGCATTGCTTAGAACGAGAACAAGGAGCCGCAACCATGAAAGAAGCGCACGCAGGAGAAGCACCCGATGACTATCACCACCAGCCGCCAATGGCGCCGACAGCAACAGTGCGCGGAACCCCGGCGCGATACGCAGGAACTGTGGATCACCAGCGGGCCGTACCAGATGTATCTGCATCGAACAACACCACGCCAGTGGAAACAACAACACCAGCATTGGAGCGGAACACCAAGAATTTGGGCTGGAGAATCGGCGCCGACTGCGCGGCAGCGGCCAGCGCAGGCGTGTTGGTGGCGCCCATCGTGACGGCAATCGATCGGTAAGTGACAAAGGGCTGCCAGGGTTGTCGCAAATCCGGGGTAAAGATCAGGCCACAATTCTCGCGTACCGCGAGCAACATCTCGTATACCCAACGCCTTGCCCGTCGATTGGACCTCCAACCCACCAAAAGAACCCCAATCCTCATAAGCCATCAACCACAGCTAACCTCCCCCTCCCACAGCGCCATCATCGAAAATGCCTCCGGCCGCTCCACCCTCCGCACCAGCCTCCTCGACAGCTGCCGCACCATCCTCCTCCGCCCGCACAACTACATCTTCTCCAAGCCCTTCGCCCTTATCTTCGCCCTTTACACGGGCACCTACCTGACGGCCAACCTGCTCGACACGACCACGTCCGTCGTGCGCGCCACGCCCGCGCCCACCACCTCGGCCGGCCCCGCCAAGTTCGTCGCGACCTCGTCGGCCAACCTCGCCCTCTGCCTGTACAAAGACAGCCGCTTCACGCGCATGTTCGGCGTCGCGACCGCGCACCCGCGCCCCGTGCCGTCGGCCACGTACGCCCTGTTCGCGCTGCGCGACTGCCTCACCGTCTTCGCGTCGTTCAACGTGCCGCCGCTGTTGGCGCCCGCGCTGGCCGCGCGCATCGAGCGCGCGGGCGGCGAGGTGGGGGACGCGCTGAGGAGGCATGTGGACGCGGCGAGTGCCGCGCAGTTTGCGGCGCCGGCGGCGGTGCAGCTGTTCAGCACGCCGTTGCATCTGCTCGGGTTGGATTTGTACAACAGGCCGAGGGGGACGGTTGGGGTGGGGTTTGCGGAGAGGGCGGCGAAGGTAGGGAGTGAGTGGGGGATGAGCTGTTTGGCCAGGATGGCGAGGATTATTCCGGCATTCGGGTGTGGTGGGGTGGTGAACATGAAGGTGCGGAAGGGGTTTATGGAGAAGTTGGAGTGAGGGGTGATTGGGAGCCTTGGTTGTTGTCCATGATTTTCGGCATTGGAGTCTTGGTGGGGCTTGGTGGGCGGATATGGGAGAAGCATTGGGATATCACAGGCGAGAGGGGACGGTAGGGCCGGTCATGGAGCATTACACGGACATCAGACGGCATACCTGGCATTTCGAACATTCCAACGCAAACAGCACTCTCGACATGAGTAACTCCACATCTGGGTACACGCCACAGTGGTCTAGCTTGCGTGTTTTCCCCGTGTTTGGCTCTCACGTTGGCTTGCTCCTGGGCTGGTAGCGTATCATATCATTATTGGGAGTTTCACGGCCTTGTTCATGGTTTGAAGAGTAGGTTGAGCAGTAGAGCACATGTTTGGCAGATATCCAAGCCCTCAATCTTACATCATAAACATATATCTTCGTCAACATAAAATATGAAAGCACGTTTTGATTCCGGTCGAGGAAATTCTCGTAGTGTTTCAATTCTGACCAGGCCGATTAGTAGCATTCGCAACATCAGGTGTACGCATGGGTAGTCGGAGCATTCCACGAATGGATGTGTTTCCAGCTCTTATGCATTGTCAGCGCTTCAATTTCCCATGCAAATGTCTTTAGTCGCCTCTTACAACGCTTTGCAAATCAGTTCATCATTTCGAAGTAAGTGCCCAAGACGGGTTTCATGACTTCTGGTGAGCCCCTAGAAGGTAAGTGACGAGTTCAGCTGCTCATATCGGAAAGGTATGGGGTCCCTCCATCAGCTAACATAACAGCTATGGCTATTCAGAGAGATCAGATACTTATGGAACAGAAAGCCACCAGTACCAATAGCTATGGCAGGTCTTTTGTTGGCATGAAAATGAAACACTGAGCCAAAGTTAATTAATCTCGGGTCCTCGGATTTGATCCTGTTGTTCTGCAGTTTGCTTCATCTCCTGGCACTGCCATCCCACAGGCTGTTGCTTAACCTCAAAGCTCGTCAATCTGAGAGTGTGAGTTGTTCCCCTCCAAAACTCACGACACGCTACCATGTAGTCCCTCCCTAGCCATATTGTCCACGTGCACCGGGCCATAGTCCAACGGCCCCACTCTATCCATCAACAACCTTTCCGTCAGCATCCACAACGCGTCTCCCAACTCCTCATTCCTCGCCTCCTTCGACGGCTCCTCGACTTTCCGGTCCGGCACGATATACACGCCTTGCATGCCCTCCTTGACAACATCCTCGCTAGTAGCCGCAAACAGTGCGGGCCGGCACCCAGAATCGATGGGATCCTTCATGAAGGGCCTGATGACGGTGACGCCTATCTTACCCAGTGTGCCGTACGCGTCGACGGCCTGCTCAGGCTGGTCGGTGCTGACGCCGCCCGGGTGAGTAGCGATGATCCACGGGCCGGTGGCCATGCCCTGCTCCTTGAATCCGAGCTCGTTTTTGGCGGCATGGTGGGCGAGGCCGCGCACGAAGAGGATCTGGGCCAGCTTGGTGCGTGCATACAGCTTGGTGGGGCCGATGTCGGTGTTGAGCTCGTCAAGGGAGGCGAATCGCACGTCCGACACGCCCATACGGTGGACTTCGCTGGATTGGAGGACGAGGCGAGAGTTGGGCGTGCGCTGGAGGATGGGGAGGAGGGTCATGGCGAGGTGAAACTGCGAGATGAAATTGACTTGCATGTGGGCGTCTGGTGCTGTCAGTCTTGGGTACGGGAGAGTTCGGGCGCATGTGAAGCTCACCAATGCCGTCTGAGGTTTCCTTGTAAACACCTACACCTACACCAGCGTTGAGGACCAGGCCGTCGAGTTTGTCGAGAGAGGAGAGTTCCTTGGCGACTTGGTCGACTTGCTTCAGGTCTTGGAGGTTGCACTTCTTCCACTCTACTCTGCTGACATCTCCGTACTTCTTGAGACCTTCTTGGGCTTCTTCGGCGTGATCTTCCTTATTGGAGAGGAGATATATCTTGGCGGCATTGTGCTGCAGGATATGTGCCACTATGCCGAATCCAATGCCTGCGGAGCCGCCGGTCACGACATAAACCTAGCATGATATGTGAGTAAGTGTTGGAAGTCTCGGGGTTCTGTGAGCGATTGATGACGAGAACACAAAACTTCTGGGAAATACAACGTTGCGTGATAGGTATTTCTTCAAGATTCCGAGTAGTCTTCAAGGTGAAGTGCTCAGTGGCTATACCTTTCCGCCAAGGTCAGGAATATCCTTGTTTGGATCGAAACTTTTGCTGAGAAGAGGCATGATGGGAAATTTGAATTCTGCAGACTGGAGAGGTGTGTTGTATGTAAGAGTTGGAGTTGAGAGAGTTGAGAGAGGGGTTGCAAAGGGTGGGAAGGTGCATATATGCTGAAGCACATGGGAGCGTCATGACACGGAATGATGTCAACCTGCTTTCCTTTTCGGGCGGGTGCGAGGCACATCATCACGTCTTGGGCTAAGCGCATTCCCGCCTGAGACCTATCATTGCCAGAGTCGATGCACATCATAATGAGATCGTACATACGACGTAGATGCAGAGTGCTGGAGGACTGAGGACCGGCAAGCAGAATACCATAGTGTGCTGCGTCTCACTCTCACCGCCCGGCGCACCGACACCGACTAGCTATCAGCGCCAGCTCCGAAGACCGCAGCAACACGCAGCAGCTACACAACACCCATAAACCCACAGCCGTGGTCTCTCCACCTCTCGCCACCTTTACCCCCTCCTTGGATACACGACCGCGCCCGCCATGGTCGAGTGGTACGAGCCGGACAGCTGGGTAACCAGGCTGTTTGATGCGCACCTCAGCACCTTCATCTTCACTCTAATCGCCGCTTTCGGCTTGCCGCTGCTATTGCACCTATGGCTATACCGCCACCGCACACCAATTAACACCGCCGCATTCGTGCTTGTCGGGCCCAGTGGTGCTGGCAAGACATCCCTCCTTACAGCCGTACGTTTCCCTCACAAGCAAAGAAAAAAAATACTCTCACCTTCAAATTCACCTCCGTAATGGGAAGAAAAAAGAAAGACGAAGGAAGCGCACATCACATCACAGCAACGATCATTCTAACAAACCTCAAAACAGCTCGAAACCGGCCACGCCAAACCCACGCACCCCTCCCAAACCTCCCTCCGCTCCACCCTCATCCTCCCCGAAACCTACACACCCTTCAGCGCCCGCTACCGCAGCGCAAACGACCCCACAAACGCCAAGACGCGCCAGCTCGCGCTGATGGACACGCCCGGCCACGGCAAGCTGCGCGCCGCCGCCTACGCCGCCGCGCTCGCCGCGCCCACGAACAAGAACCTCCGAGGCATCGTCTACCTGGTGGACGCGGCGGCGCTGGCCAGTCCCGCCGGGCTCTCCGAGGCCGCCGAGTACCTGCACGACGTGCTGCTGGCGCTGCAGCGGCGCTACACGGCGGCCAAGACGAGCAAGGGCCCGGCCGCGACGCCGGTGCTGGTCGCGGCGAACAAGCTCGATCTCTTCACGGCGCTGCCGCCGGCGCTGGTGCGTGCGCAGCTGGAGCAGGAGATTGAGAAGGTGAGGACGGCGCGCGCCAAGGGCATTCTGGATGTGGGCGTGAGTGAGGACAGCGTGGGCGAGGAGCACGAGTGGTTGGGTGGCGGCGGGGAGAGCAAGTTCGAGTTCAGGCAGATGGAGGAGATGAATGTGCCTGTGGATGTGGTTGGGGGCAGTGTTCTGGGCGAGGACGACGGGCCCGACGTCGGCGGCTGGTGGGAATGGATTGCCGCGCAGATGTGAGAGGGTCTCTGCTGAGCAATGATTCTTGGGGGGAAACGAGGTAAACGAGGGAAAAAGGGGCATGCAATATTGCATGATATACCAATCTCCGAGCCGGGTCAGTGTGGTCATAGAAACCCGACGCTTCGGTAATACTCTAAGCACGCAAAGGCAACGTGCTCTTCAGCTGGTTCGGTGCTTGATTATGTATGCAACGTAAAATTGATCCCCTACCGAAGTATTGGCAGTCTTGTGATCTCCATGTACATCCTAATTCCTCTATTGCTGCCCCTATGCCCCCTTACCCCTGAACGTTTACTCTTCGGCGGCGACCTGGACTTCCCTGAGGCCCTCGACGACCAGCTCTTGGCCCTCGGCCCGCTTGTAGATGTCCTTGATGTCATCTGAGATGTGAAGTTAGCATATGGAATCGTTACAGCAGCCGGGGTTGAGCCATATTTACCCGTCGTGGTCTCGAAGTGGCTCGTGGCATCGTAGCTCTTCGAGATGAAGACGTTGTCGTTCTTGCCATCCTCAATGGGCTCGTACAGCGGAATGGGCGGGCCCTGGAACGTCTCCTCGATCTTGCCGAGACGCTCAAAGCCGGCCTCAAGCTCAAGGTGGTGGTTGCTGTCACCCTCGGCGATGGTGCTGACGATGGCGATGTAGTAACCCTTGGGGCAGACGTTGTGTGCCGAGGAAACGACAGCGATGTAGACGTCTAGGAAGACGGCGTTAGCAGTGATCTCGAGGGACAATACCGTGCATACATACCGTTCTTGCGGCCAACCTGGCTCTGGGGAATGATGAGCTGGAACGAGTCCGAGTCATCGGTACCGGGAACAGGGTGGTTGAGGATACAGATGGCCTTCAGCAGGTGGCCGGAGGGCTTGACCTTCTGGGGGAAGTAGCTGGGGTCGGCAAGAATCTTCTTGCACTTGGTGGTGAACTTCATGCCCTCACCAGGAGCATCCCTCTCCTTCATGGTCGCGCTGATGCCGGAGACCTTGCCGCCCTCGTACAGGACCTCGTCGACATCGGCGTTCAGCATGTAGGTGCCACCGTAGATGGCGGACAGACGAGCGAAGCCCTGGGGAAGCTCGCCGAGGCCGTACAGAGGGTAGATGTAGGGCGACTTGCCGTAGCGGGCCATCGAGTTGACGTACAGCCTGATGCGCTCAATTGTCTCGTTGGCCCGGCCAACGGCGTTGATGTACTCGTCGGTCTGGAAGAGGGCCATCGAGTGGCCAATGAAGTCACGGGTGGAGTCCTCGAGACCGAACTTGTCGTAAACATCCTTCATGGTGCAGCTGCCAATGCTCAGGCCTTTTATGCGTCAGTTGTGCAACCCCAAAGACGACTGCGGGGAGCTGAGAGCTTACCCTTGTGCGTGGCAGAGTCCTCCTGCTTGTAGGATCCAACCCACTCGAGGAAGCTGCGAGCCCGCCTCTTCTCAAACAGACCCATGAGCGGCGATCGCAGAGCCTCGCCGGCGTCAGAGGGGACCTTGGCCACCGTCGCCTTGGGGCCCTTGCCCTGCTGGACGTAGCTGCCAGCAATCTGCTTGAACTCGAGGTATCTGGTGACGTCGGTCGAGACCAGGATGTTGGTGAGCTCGCCGTTGGACATGAGCAGCTTGGGGACGAGGTCGATGTTCCAGTCATTGGCGCGGCCGTATTTCTCCCACGGCTTCTCGCCCTCCTTGAAGTTGCCGTACTTCTTGAACATCTGCGGTGCGTAAGCATGTGGTTGGCGGTTGAGGGTCAGGATGCGGGATACGTACCGTCTCGATGTTCAGGGAGGCAGCCTCGCTGAAAGGTGTCAGTACTGCATGTGTCTTCTTCAAATGTCAGGGATGCCAGCTTACCCGCCATAGTGGTCGTTCCGGTCCATGTGGAGGACCTTCTGGCCCTTCACACTCAGGACGCTGCAGATAGTTAGCAGCTGCCAAACGGTATCATCGTCTCAAAGCTTGCGTACCCAGAAAGCACACATTCCGTAAGGCCTGCGTCTCCTGTTAGCTGTCTGCACCCCTCTGGTGGCGGCGGGGTAAGTGCATACCAGTGCCAAGGACGACGACATCATACTCGGGGGCGACTTCTTCCATGGTGGGCTGTGTTGTGTGGTAATGGGGCTTTGGGGAGGGTATGAGGGAAGATGTTGGCAAGATATAGGAGTCGGACTCGAGAGGGTGCGCTGGTGGTCGTTGGCGGTGAATGGTAATTGAGGGGGTCGCGCTCAAGCTTGAGCCACCGCTTCGCGGCCCGCCCGCCGCCAAGACTCCCTGAGCAACCGCCCGCACCATCAGCTCACAATCAAGACATGCCGCAACTGGTATTCTACAAATGATTTACACTGCTTCTGGCCACGCCTCGCCCTCCTGCACGCGCGCAGAGCCCCATGACCCTCGCGGGGTTGCATCTGGGATCTCCGTCTGCCCCGCCCGTCCTCCGTGCTGCACCGCTCCCAATTATTACTCCTTCAACGTTCCAGTTTCTGCGCCGCCTTCCCGTTGTCTTCTCGCTTTGTTCTTCTGTGCAGCCTCTGTCTCCGCCTGTGCCTCCGCCACAGCCTCCTCGTTAACCCCCTCCTCGTTAGCCCCCTCCTCAAGCTTGTCGAAAGGGTCCTATTGTTCTGCGTCAGCACCTGATTCATTCACCGTGGCCTGGCCAACACGAACCTCTACAGTAGGAGTGAAAGCCGCTCCTTTGCCCGACAAGTCGACCTCTGGGTCAGTGAGTGCTTCTTGCCGTGCGTTCTCCCACGCGTACCACCGCTCCGTCAAGGTGTGCTTAATCGCACGCTGCGTAAGCTTGATCTGTGGCGGAGGTCCGTCAGCGCCTATCTCGCCAACGACCATGATATGGAGAGATTTGGGCCCAATTCGGCAACTTTCTGGTGCGTGCAATATTGCAGAAATACAAGCGAGCTGGACAGCCGTGCTGAGCAACAGACATGACAAAATGACGTACCTCTTTGTTTCGTGCGTCTGCTTCGTACTCGCCATAGCCAGCATCAATGCGCTTCCGCTCATAGCCCTCGGTTGCCAGGCGGTTGCGCTCCTTCACGCAGACCCACCAGAGGCGATGCAAGTCTTCCCAGGACTTTTGTCGTAGCTCATGCACCGTCCACGCGCGGCCTGCAAATTGTCAGCCAGCGCTATTCCCATAGATATCTGCATGTGTATAACGCACCGTGTGCACTCTCCTCATCTGGAGTAGCTAGGAGCTTCCGATCCTGGTTGAAGAATTGCCATAGACCATGCCCGTCTTGGACTCGCACCTCGGATCTCTTGGCCGGGTCCAAGACGGGCACAGGCAGGGGCGTGTTCTTCACACTTAGTGTCTGACGGGGGCGAAGGCCAGTTCTCCTAATGGCAGAGAGACCACGATCGCGGTTCATATCGCGGACGCATCGGTGCTGGGTGATCGGGAACGGCGTGACGGACGTGTTTGATGCGGCGAGTGACGGTAGAAACGGTTCTGCGGCGGAGCGGGCGTGCAGAGAGACCCGGGCGACGGAGCGGACGTTCATCATGACGGCGCGCGTAGAATCGTGCGCGCGGCAGGTCAATTGGCTGCGGCGTGGGTTGAGAAACGCGGTGTTGGCGAGAGGCTCCAGCAAAACTGCAACCGCCCATGCCGCCCTAAAGGTGCCGGGGCCTCGCTGGTGAACGAACAACCTCTAGAGCGGCGCGCCCAGCAACGTCAACGACGCCCGCTCCTCCGCACACCAACGCCGCGCACCCTTCTCGACTACCGCCTTTCCTACACTGACGCGCCATCACTGCACCTCTGCAGGTCATCCTCACTCCGCAAACATGAATCGGCCAGGTTTGTCTCTTCACGCGCTGCCCGACCCTCCCCGCCGCCGCATTGCCTCGTCCTCCGCAGTCGCGAAGCTCCTGCTGCGCCCAAAATCCGGGCTGCACCCCCTACCCAGCCGATGGGAGCTCTGAAGTGCTTGGGGCTGTGGTCTCACCCCGTTGGAGTATCCTGGTTAGCTCGTTTGCATACATGCAGCCCGCGATTGGGGATAGCAAACCACACCTTGTGGACTTAGCGATACACATAACAAGAGCAAGGATTGCTGCTAACCCGGCCGAACAATAGGAGCAGGGCCGCAACAGCTACGCAACATGCCCGGCAGCATGTTCCAACAACAACAACAGCAACAGCAACAGCAGGCTGGCGCCGGCCGCGGCGCACCACTGCAATCTGCCAGGTTGCAAGGCGGCAAGCTAGGTAGGAGACACCTATCTTCCACTTGGCAAGCAGGCTGACCTGTGTTCACATAGGAAACGGAGCAGGCTGGGGTTTCGGCGGCCCAATGGGAGGCGCGCCTGGCCTCCCGGGCGTTCAAGCGCGCACCGCAGCAGGCATGTCGAGCTTCGCACAGACGATAGGTGGAGGCTCACAGACACACACTCCCTTGGACCCATCGTATGTCACCTAAATCGCCCGCGAGTAAACAATGTGAATGCAGCGGGTAGCCGACTAACGGAAAGGTCTCGTGGCTCCAGGGAATTCCCTTCGCTCTCCGGAGCTCCCCAGACGCAGCAGCAGAACAGCCAGGCTCAGGCGATATGGTCCAATCCAAACATCAGGACGGCTCAGCACACCCCGGTGCAGCGCGCTCAAGGCCAAGGCGCTACTCCTCAACCCCCTTCGGCGCAAGCGAATCGACCGCAACCGGAACACCAGCAGCAGGCTCCGGATGAGCCTACCTCGGCACACTCTCAATATGGGGGCGCAATGGATGACTATCGTTTTGGTGGCCAGTCTGGTGTGGGACAGTTGTCGGGTGCGCCCCAGCAACAGCAGCAGGTGAACATTGAGGAGTTCCCACCCTTGGGGGGAGGCGGTGGAGGAGATCTCGGCCAAGACAGGCGGACGGGCATGATTCAGAATGCAGCGTTCGGAGGAAATGCAGGCGCTGGCGCGTTCGGCAACAACTTGCACCAAGACCGCAACGGCATGTCTAGTCCCGTGGAAAGCCAGCAGGATTCGGTCAGCGAGAGGTTAGGTGGAACGGTGCTACGCGATGACAGGGCTGTGGTAAGGTTTGAATGAATATGGGCGTAAATTCACGCGCGCTAACCCATGTTTAGGTGGAGAGGAGAGCGCGGGAAGCCAGCACTACCTCATTCGGCAGTCAGCCTGTCCAGCCCCCGTCCAAATCAGGCTCAATCTCGCATTCCGAGCAGACGCGGCTTTCCCAGATGAGCGAAATTGACCGTTTTGGACTTCCCGGCTTGCTTGCCATGATTCCGCCGGATAGTCAAGATCACTCTGGCCTTGCTGTCGGCCAGGATCTTACTGTTCTGGGATTGGATCTGAACCGCCCTGACAACTCACCCCTGTACCCCGCCTTTGGCTCGCCTTTCACAGAAGCCGGCTCGCGTCCGGTGATCCCCGACTTTACCCTGCCTGCTGCTTACACCGTCACCAACGTACCGCCGTTACACACCAAGATGCCGAGCTTCTCCGATGAAACGCTCTTCGCGATCTTCTATCAATATCCCCGGGATATCCTGCAGGAGGCCGCGGCGCAGGAGCTGTAAGTAGACACTTTGGGGGACAGCCCTCGATCTCTGATCCCCCAACCCTGCTGACAATGACATAGCTTCAACCGCGATTGGCGGTGGCACAAGGAGCTGCGGCAGTGGATGATGAAGGATACCAGCTTCCCGCAGCCGCAGCGTATCAGCGAGAAGCAAGAGCGGGGATGCTACATCTTCTTCGACGTCAACAACTGGAGGAGAGAAAGGGTGAGTGATTGCATGCCCCGATGATATACGCAACGCTGACACGAGTTCGCTTAAGCGGGAGCTCCTGCTCAACTACGATCATCTCGACCAACGGCTTGGCACGACGCAACCCGCAGCTGCGCTATGAGAGAGCCTAGCGTCAGCTTGCATCTTGACCGTCTAACCCTTTCTTGGGGGATTATCGGCTTCGACAGGCATGATGGATGGCGACAGACGCGGAGGATGGCCCGAAGCTATTTTCGGCAAAGGCAAATGGCGGATTTC
This sequence comes from Dothiorella sarmentorum, assembly GCA_023082095.1. NCBI lineage: Eukaryota > Fungi > Ascomycota > Dothideomycetes > Botryosphaeriales > Botryosphaeriaceae > Dothiorella > Dothiorella sarmentorum. The sequence continues at coordinate 91,480 of JAJMVL010000038.1, forward strand.
AGGAATGGGCCCAGGCAACTCAGACGATTGATGTACTAAAGCGAGAGCGCTGCGAAAGTGGGAATCGTGCTCCAGGATACGAGCAAGGCAAACATGGTATTCCCAAAATTTCAACGGAGCGACTTCCAGCAGTGAGATGTGTTTTACTTATCCTATTGCCCCTCGCCCAATCACTCACCCCCCAGCTGCAGCCACGCCCAGGAGATCCGCTACCGTGGGAGGGCTCTCACACCTGCTGGAGCAAACCCGGTCAGGGTATGAAGGCCCATGCATCCGCTGCAGGGATTGAGGCCACGGGAACCACTACAATGGCCCTTCAACGCGAGTCGGCATATGCAGCAGGCGGTGACAGCATGGTAACGGGCTGGGCACTTATGACGAAGGAGTGACGAGATGGATTTTCTGGTGGTGGGCGCATGTGCTCTGCAGGTACTCAGCACGGAAGGCACAGTGGGCGTGCAAGTAAGCATAAACTGGCTATGCTGTGAAGGGAGGGGAGCAGCGCTTGGCGAGGAAAAGGTTGCCGGCGTGGGACAGGGGGGCAGTGAGCAGGGGAGGACGGGCACCGATGCGCAAGATGAGATCCAAGGGCAGGGAGGGAGAGGCGGGCGGCAGACGCAAAACATCGGGCAAATCAAGAGCGCAGCAGCGACGCCATTAGCGAGCGGGCTTTCTTTTCTCATGTGCATTGGCAGCCGAGCGGGCGTGTGCTTGTCTCGAGAGCAGGAGAAAGGCACGGCGGGGTTGCAGAGTGTTGCAATCGCAAGACAACAGGTTTGGAGAGGGCGTCCGGGAGAGCGTAGCATGTTATCTTGTTGCCCTCGTTGGCCCTTGGGATCCCTTTGGAGCACTTATGGTGTTTCTCTAGTTGCAAAGCTTTGCGAAATTACCTTGCATGCTCCCCGAGTCGTGCGCGGATGCTCGGCGGAGGTTGGTCCGCGGGCGGGCAAATGAGTGCCTGACCTGACCTCCTCCTCAACTCCACCTCTACCACCGCGGTCTCGGAATCGTCACGGTCGGCCACCGGTTGCTGCGGGTGCTGCTCCTTCTGGCTGTGTCACGCACCTGCTCCGGCGCCTGGAGGAATAGCAGGCCCCGCTAACGGTGATAGTCCCGCTGGCCGGAGCCAGCCCTCAGTAGTCTTGATCCAAGACAGCCGACCCATCGGAAGCAGCCTCTTCAGCTCCCCGCCCACTCGCACACGAAGCGCACCTCACCTTGCTGCCCGCCGCAAGCCTCTCTCCCCGCTTGCCACCAGGGCCCTCCCGCCGCGCCTCCACCTCTTCGCTGCTCGCTCCACGGCGCACACTTCACCGCGTCATATCTCTGGAAGCTGAGGGTATCATTTGTTTATGGGTTGACCACCGAATTGATCTGCATCGACCGCGCGCTGCTGCCTCCCGATGCCGAGCTGCTGTTCGAGTCGGATCGGTGCGCCACCAGTCCTGCCTCACGCAGCATCCCTCCACCGACCCACTGGTTGGTCCCTGCGCCATGGGTTTCTATGAACTGCTTCCACTCTCGCTCAAAGTCCAGGACTAGATTACGATCCACCCGGCCTCGGAGCAGCGCGCAGGGCTGGGTATGCGTCACTCTTTCACAGGCATCCAGCAGCTCCTCGGGCCCGTATGCTGTTCGTCCGCCCATCAGCTGCTCCACGTTGTCTGGCAGCTCCACGCCCTCGTCTGCTGCCATCCTGCAGAACATGAATTGGACCGGCCCGACGTAAGCAAAGCCCCCAAGCGACTCGTGTGTGGCTGCCAGTGCGAACTGCACGGCCTGCTGCTGGCCATATGGGACCGCGGCTCCTGCCCTCAGCAGCGTCTCGCAAATGTGCACCACGCAGAAGGCCAGCAACGGGTTCTGGTATCTGTGCGTGTACAGGCTCCGGTACCGCTCGAGTAGCTTGACGCCCTCCAGCGCACTTTGGGTCGTGATTTTGTCCAGATGTGCCCGCGTGGCGTCCGGGAGCTCCTTGAGCTCAAGTATAGGGTGGAATAGCTGACGCAAGGCAACGTGGTAGTGTATGCTATCTGCCAGTCAGCGACCAAGCGCCAATTTTCCTATTCCGAGGCAGGGGAAACTTACTGGAGAGAAAGTATGTGAGGCAGCGGATGAGACAGGGTGACGCCGTCACTCGTGACCGCCAGATCCATAGGGAGAGCTCGCTTCCAGTCCAGCAACCGTCGGTACAGGCTGATTACTGAGCGCGCACTCACGTTATCACTGCGTCCCCAGTAAACCCCCGCCGTTTCGTGTATGATTTGGCCCAGCTTTGCCATCTCTTCGGCCGTCGCCAAGGCTTTGCTGGGAACCTGGGGTCTGGACTTGTCTGAGAAATATCGATATGGTTGCCAGTACGCATCGGTCCTGTCAAAGTCTGTGGCGTAGGAAGTCGGATGGTCTGGGGAGAATGTTGCTGATACAGGCTTTTGGTATGTCAATGATGCCCAAAGCCTACACAATATAATTAGCTGCAACCCACTGACGTACGACAAGGCACTTGACGTACGAGCTGAGGGTGTGGATTCCCCTCGAGGTTACTTCAACGGCCAATCCTCTGTATGCCGCTCTGTTCAGTAGAGCGAGGCTCTCGACTGCAAGACGCAGGTGAGACGAGGCTTTCCGCGCCTGGTTGGAGCCCAGTTCGACCAGGAAAAGGAGCGCGTAAGTAGACGCGAATGCCAACGTCTTGGGGTCCTCCTTTGCAAGTTCGGCAAGGCCTCTCTCAACAAAAGACTCCTGGAGAGCTCTGGCTGGTATCTCCTCTGCACTCTGATCCACATGGTAAAAACAGCCCATGGCGCACATCATGTTGACAAGAGCCGATGAGCAGTACTTGCGGTCACCTTCGCTGAAGCTTTTCATGAAGTAGTACTCGCTGAACAGCATGTGGATAGGGTGTACCCAGGTAAAGAAGAGGGCAACGAGGTGGTTTGTCAGCTGGGGGCCGGCAAAAGTCCACCGCACACCATTGTCGCCCTCAGGAGACTGCGACATGCGCATAGAGTGATCGTAATCCTGCACAATATCCGCCAATCTGGTTTCGGAGCCCGGTGACAGTCGTCCGACATCGCCAACGGGAGGGCCACCGAGCCATGCAACGATTTCTTGGTAGGACTGGCCGGATCGCAAGCGGGCGATGGCTTCGGGACCGCGCTCGCTGTTTTTCAACGCCTCGAAAATGGCCTCGATCTGGTAATCCCTCTCCTTGACGGACCCCTGGAGTTCTGCATTCTGCTGCTCAAGGCTCTTGATCCTCCGGACCATTTCCTCCTTGGCCGTCTTGACGTGCACCTCATAGTGGCATTGGTCACCGAGCTCGCGCATTAGGCATCTGGTGCAAGGGTCCGGCTCTTGTCCATCGCACTGGAGAAGACGGGTCAACTCTTACCAGCGGGGCTACGCAGTGGGGAGAAGGGGTCGACTTACTTTGGCTCGGGCTCTCTTGCAGTTGGTGCACGCGTTCTGAGACACATGGGCTGGAGCGCGCCGCTTTCTCACCCGGGCCGGATGGGTGGGGTGCGGCTCATTGGAGCCTCCAGCCTCGCTGCTGGCTGCGGATGAGGGCTGGGGATCTGGAGAATGAACGTGGTCGGAGGAAGGCCGGAGTTCACGGAAGGCGGCCATGGAGGGGTGGAGTCGCCAAACTCACAGTCCAGCCAAGATGATCGGAAGAGTGGCGGCCCAGCTCCGGAGTAGGAAGAGAGTTTGAACACGAGGCCGGGTTCGATGCAATGCTGACAGGGTAATATCAGGTGGGTTTTGAGGATGATTTGAAGCCTTATATCAGGGCCGGGGCCAGGATGCCGGTCCAGGCGCTCGAGCAACCGGCGAAAGTGACGAAAGGTCGGGGAAGAGGAGGAATCTCCGTGGGATTTCACGTGATGTTTCAAAAGCGAGGCCGCCCCAGGTGCAGGAGCGAGCCCAGCGTCACCTAATTTATGTACCTACAGCGGTTGGCCCTTGGCCATGCGTTACCGGCGTGCAGAAGCGACTTTGGGAGCGGTGTTGTCGGGGGCTGCACCAGCGGAGGTTTCTCACTCGCAGTTGATCTCTCGGCACGGGCGCGGAAGGAGGCAAAAGAAGCTTGGAAGGAGGGCAGACGTGAAAGCCCCTGCGGCGGCATCCAGCCATAGGCAGGTTGGCGCATGCAGGCTGGCGGGGGGAAAACTGTCGCATTTTGCATCTTAAGGATGGTCTTCAAAGGGCAGTCAGTATCTCGATCGCTCTCCCCGCCCTTTGACGCTAATGGGCTCAACTGCCGCGCCCAGCTGGCTCCACCGGCGCCGAAAAGCCCAACCGGCCGGTGTGCGCTCGACGAAAATCTCTGCACGGCAGCTTCCCCCCTGAGGCTCGCTCGCCTCGTGGCGACGCGCGCCATTGCGGACCGCACCGCCTCGTGCGGTGGCAAGGCGAGCGCTGGAGTGGCCACGGAGGGGTGACCGGTCACTGTGGTTGACGTCTGCAACGAGACGCCCGACCGGGGGCCCTGGGAAGCTGCAACTTGGCGAACCGCACATCAGCATTCAATCAGCGCCGCATGATGGCATTATCTATCGAGTTGCGGGATGCTGAATGCGCCGGCCGCAGCCGACGCTCGCGCTCCCTGCCGCCTGCCCGTCCCACCGCGCCCGACATGGATTTCTTCGCAGCACCGGCGCAGCACCAGCACCAGCCCCAGCTCCAGCTCCATCTCCAGCTCCAGCTCCAGCTCCAGCTCCAGCAGTGCCTGCGTCACGCCGGCACGCTGTCCGCCCTACGCCTTATTCCCGTGGCCGCCGCGGATCATGGCGCGCCGCCGATCTGACCATGCCCGCGCACGCTTTGGCTTCGAGCCACGCGCGGAGCAAGCTCCCTCCACCCTCGTGCCTCTCTCCACCGCCCCGGCTCTCGGTGCTGCTAAAGGCTTAAGCTTAGTTACTCACCTCTGCTCATTCACCCCCCGCCTAAGCCTGTCCTGAAGACTTTCAGACGCCGTGCAACCCCTCAGGAGCTCTTCTAGCCGCAGCGGGCAACGGGCTAGAAGGCAACCATACAAGTTTCCCCTTCCCTCCCCCCTGGTTCGAATTAACCTGCCCCTTATACCACTGGCACGCATAAATGCACCGCTACCCCATCGGTGCTGACTCCGAATCCCGCGCCTGCTCCACTGCAAAAGTCGTCTCCACTCTCCATCTCCCGCTGCATGCACTTGCTAGGGTTAGCCCTGCCCCGGGTCATGCATGTCCCTCGCTCCCCCTCTCCTGAAGATATCGCATCACAACACACCACAGGTTACACAGCGCTAGCCGTATACCCCAAAGCAGCGAGCTGTCCAGTCATCACTCTGAACTGCTGACCGTACATGCCGCCCAGACTGCCCAAGCAGCACGTCTTGCAGCATTCGCAGACAGTTAAAACGCACATCCATCACACCCAACCGACTATTTGAGCATCGGACAACGCGCCAATCGCAACTAATTCTCCCGCATTTTGCGCGCATGCGTACCACGGTACTTGGGTCCTTCCTTGCTGCGCCTCATGATCAGATAAGTAAGCTGTCATCGTGGTTCGTGTATCATAGGCGGACGCTCCTCCAGACCGCTACTTGACCACGTCTGCCTCATTGAGGGTAGTCGGCTGCCACAAGCCATCAGCCAAGCCGCGCCAGTTATAGGTGGAGTTGCACGATGATACGCACTCAGCCACATTTACCCCCGATCTCAACGGCCCGCGTGGCTACAAGGCTGGCGATCGAGAATCGATCTTGACGGCGCTTTCTGTATTCGTGCCACCCTAAGCCCTACCCCCTCTTAACTTGATTCCCCTCCCGGCCAAGCTTACTGCAGCTTTAGCTTCGCTATTGCATGCAGTGGTAACTTCCAGCACCGTGGGTAACGGTACGTAGGGCGGTTCAATAGGCGCTGTGGCCTACGACCACAGTCGTTCCAACATTATCTTTACCACACGACGTGAACAATGCCCCGGTAAATAATTTGCGAAGATTTCGTTGGCGTGAATCCTTGCGTGTTTTATCAGATGAAACTTACATCGGGAGAGTTGCCGAGGTTGCATTAGTGAGTACGTTCAACGTTTGTACGGACATAAAAACTAGAATAAATCCGATATGACTCATAATCACTGCTTCTGCTACTGCTATTAGGCCAGAGCTTCAGAGCTACACGTGGACTTTGTCTTGCGATGAGGACTCGGTGCCTCGACGCTACGTATAATCATTCTTTGCCTTGCTCCACTGCAGTTGTCACAAAAAGTCTGATGTGATACTGCTTTGATCAGTCAGTCGGCATTTGAAGACGTTTTGTCTTGTGCTAATAATGACAGGTCCAGCCTCCTTTTTAGGCGTACAGTGAGAGGATCCGCAGAGATACTACGAGAAAAAAGCACCTGCAGAAAACCGCGTGATTCTTACATACAAGAACTACATTTTTTCATCCTTTCCCCCTCTATATTACAGAACCTTGCCATTTCGTGTTCCCCACTCCGCAACCTCCGGGGTCGATTGCCTTTACAACCACAGCCACCCTAGCGCCGGGTGTAACCCTTCTAGTCATCGTTGTCCTCGCCCATAAGGCGTCAACTGCCTTTCCAGGCCGCAGATATGCGACGCGCACTACAACTCTGTTTGGCAAGGCAAGCCCTTGGTACGTACTACGACCAACTCAGGACCCCCACACTACTTCTCGTCACGCACGCGTAGGTGCACGAACAAATACAGGTGAACCGCACCAGAGAAATAGAGCTGCATGATGAAGCTATGCATGACGGCGTGGACAGATATGCATCTGCCTCGGGAACACCAACCGCCGAACAGAAAAAGTGACGTTTCTGTCTCACAACCGCGCCAAGTAAATATTACGGGCAAAGGCTCACTGTTCTCCCTAATAAGGCAGTTGGAATCTCGATATTGTTGCTTCCTGTCGCTTTTTCTGGTTTCCGCTGCAGAGGTGATGCGCCGTGTCCGTCGGTTTCTCTCCCTTCTGGAGCCAGTGTTGTACCGAGTAAATGAGTACACACACACCTTTCCCCCTTCCTCTCGTCACCTTTCTCGCAATAATGACCGGCGCGTGGCGTGCGTTATACACGTCATATCAACGGCTGGACGCAAGTTTCTTGGGCTAGTAGCTCACAAGGCATTAGTTGAGTGTAGCTCACTTATGCGCTTTGATGGGAGTAGCGCAACGGCGGAGCGGAAATGAGTGAATCCGGATCGATCAATACTGCGTGTTCGGGAGAGATGAAGCTCGATCACGGGTACGACTATCGATGCACGCCTAATTTCCCTGGCAGCTCTTTTCTCGCCCATGCCCATAGGCCGTGTTGCCAGGCTGCCTACGTGACTTGGACATTAGGCTCTATCAGATCGATTGGCAGAAAGACCGCTGTGTTGATCGTCCACTCATCAAGAATCCTCCTCTGATCGGTACACTGAGGGAGGGCCCAAGCCGATCACTAAGTTTTGTCGAACATCAATCGACCAACCGCTTCTCCACCACGGACTGATTTACTTATTGATAAACCGAGCACTTGCTATGAGAACTACCGACCACATAGGCGATCTAAGCTGGAGTGCCCCTGCCCACAGAGTCAACGACCCTCTCTGCAGCACGACTCGTCCAATCCACCACCTGCCAATCATGCACATCTCCGCTACCGTACCTTTTCCTGCACACTTTTCTCGCAGTTCTGCCCGCTGCTGTAGCCTCCGCCTCCTTCCTCCGGCCTTTTCCACTCCCCTGCTCACCTTATTCCCTGGCGGTATCTGACATGCCGCATAAGCATCGGATTTAGCGGTCCGCCGCCGCCGGAGCCAGCCAGCCATCCAGCCAGCCATCCAAGCATGACAATCAATCATCAGCCGCAACCCGCACCAGTCCGCAGCAAGCCGAGCAACCGAAATCATACCGTATGCCCGAGAAAGTCACAGAAGAAGGCGCTCGTTGGCCAGCATGTAGCTAGCTGGCCTGCCGTGCATATGTAATGTACGAAGGCCAGGCAAGACGCACGGAATCCCTGCCTGCATGGCCGATTTGTGTTACATCTCGCTTTTTTACTCTTGGCAACGCGCATTGGGTACATGGGGAAGCTTGGCTGCTTTTTGTTCCGTCTACCGACGTTGTGCAATCAGGCCGGATGTTTTTCCCACTCATTGGGTTTATGCAGCAGCTTCACTAGCTTCCAATAAACACGTTGAGCGCGGTTTTTTTTTTTTCTCTTTCTTTGCCCAGCCCCGTCTTCGTCCTTCCTTTTTTTGGCTCTCTTTTGCTTTTTTGTTCGGTAAGCTTTGACACACACAGTATGTAGTTGGGCTGCAAGATGGAAATCATTCAACATATCTGCGTGAACCAAAAAAGAATAATTTAAACGACTTGGCAAGAAGAAGCCAAGAAGGCATGAAGCCCTGCCAAGTCCAACATCCGTCTTTCCTCGGACTTCCGCCAGGTATCCCTTGAACCTGCAGCTCGACGTAGCTTATGCTCCCTCCGAATGTACACAAAAAAGATACGCAAACACAACATCTTCTCTAGAAAGAAGCCGTAAAAAGGCCGTCCACGAGAAGATGGCTATCAATTGGTAAACCGTACCTAGTAACGTCTGCTGCACGTGTCCCACCACGACTACCACTAAAAAAAGCAAAAAAAAGCAAAAAAGCGGAGGGCGGGGGAAACCCAAAATATTCATTCGTGTGCGTGCGTGCGTACTGTGTGTGTGTGGGTGTGGCTGGCTTGCATATCGACCTCTTTTATTTTTTCCATCCTACCTACAACCGTACAGACGTACATGATGTACGTGTGTACATACATTAACCCTCCCCTTCGAACACGAGATACGAGATCGCAATACGCGCCGCGCATGCCACAACACCCACCCCCCCACGACCAACCCTGATTTCTGCATCCGTGTTCACTAAACATTTTAGTTTAAACTTGATTTTTTCGTTTTCTTGCGAAAAGGAACGGTGCCAATAATGTCTCATGTTATGTGCATGTGGGCTGATTCCCTTCCCCAACGAATGATAAGATAATCATACCCTGAGCGGGCGACGCGTGTTGCGGAGGAGAGGGCGCGGGGGGGAAGAACATTCGGGAAGGTGGAGCGAGCAAGGGAAAAACAAATTAAGGGCTCCGGGGGATTGGGTGACTGATGAGGACCCGGGTGGTCGGGTTAGAAGGATTGATGATGGCGGAGGGTTGTGCGACGGGGGCCGGTGTGACATCAACACGCATACCTTGCTCACTCCACAAAGATCTTCCAATGGGAATGTTTCTTATTCTGATGTCGTCAAACCCTTGTCTGACTTATTTCTTTTCCTTTTCTTTCTACTACCTACATACTTGCCCATCTACGTATACGTCTCAGATCGACATTTATTTATACCTCATTGCCCATTGATGCCCTCGTCTATTTCGAGCTCAAGCCCAACTCCTTGTAAAAGGCCTCGGTGCTGGGCTTCCTGCCCAGGAAATCCTCCAGTGTCTGCATCTCTTCCTGGCTACCACCGCGCTCAAGAACAGTGTGTCTGTAGCGACGTCCCTCCTTGCCGTTCATCGGATCCTTCTCGAAAACGGTGTAGAACATGTCTGCCGAGTAGACTTGAGAGCTGTTTGCATCTGGTTAGCATTCCAACCGTCGCTTAAGGCATCCAACGTGGAAGAACAATGATGTGTACAGCGGGAAGACAAGGGGGAATGGGGCTGTGTCATAATGATTCAAGCTTGCTTCGCGCTGCAGGGTGTACGCAAGAGGGCAGAGAAGTAAAAGTAGAGCGGATGACGACAAAAAGCGAGGCGGTTGCAGCGGGTGTGGTGGTACCAAGCACGGGGTACCATGCGGGGAAATCATTGAGCCTGATGTTGAATGAGAGAATGGCTCAAGATCTGCATGACAGAAGCGCGATTCCCCAGCCGAAATGCATCGACGACAAGAATAGGCACTCATCGACTCCTCGGAAATAAGAGTAACGTGATGGCCGTTTGATGCGCACCGGGAGCGTGTGCGTCACGGCTGAGCAGTAAAGCGTAGCTCGGTGTCAAGTTTCATGTCAAAACAAGGCGGTTGCGAGCTAGCTTGTTCGACGATGAGGCTTGCCTTGGGTGCGGTGGATGATTGACGGGAGGATGACGGACAGGTACGTAACCCAGGCAGCTGATGTGGGGAGTTGTCGCATCGTTATGCCGGTTTCGGTCAATAATGCTCGCGGTCTTGATTCGGAAGAAACAGATGCGGAACATCAAAGCCGTGTGGAAGGGCGGGACGACCGAGGTTGATCTCATAAGCCAGTCGTGCCATTTGAGGCGAGCTAGCGACCTTCCATCGGCCCATCTGCTCGGCTAAAGGGCCGAGCGCAGGGGCATGGGGTCTCCCGCAGCCATGCTGTCATCCGGGTATGGGAAAGAGGAATTTCGATGCCAGGCCTGGCCCAAGCTCCGGCGGTCCCACTGAGGTGGAGGGGCAAGCAATGCTGGCGGAGAAACCTCCCAGCCAATCACAACTCGCTGTTTCTCTGCGGAGTTGGTGCCAGACGCCATGTGCCTCTCTGCCAAGGCTTCTTCATCGCTCACCACCGTCGCCCGCTTTTCGGCCCTGGTGCTCCGGCGGCCCCTTTCTCTTGATCTTTGGTCCGACCGGATTTAAAACGAGAGCGGCGTTGGTTGACGTAAGAAATGCGCGCATTGGCGATGGAGCGTCCCTTGCGTGGGCTCTTCCATCACCATCCCACGACGGTCCCGTCGTGTTGGAAACGCCGCGGAGTGAACAGCACATGCAGAGAAGGAAAACGAAGGGGGTATATGGTGAAGGAAATATAGCAGTGGGGACTTGAGAAAAGGGAATGGAACGAAGCAGATCGTGAAGGCATGAAATAACTCACCTCAGGTATCCGTAGTAACCAGCATCGTATCCGCCAATCAGGTGGCCAAAGGTTGCCTGGCCGTTGCCCCACGTCCACTTGTCGTCAGTTGAAGACAGCGCCTCAGGGCCCTCGATCTTGGAGATCTCCTTGCGCAGCTTGTTGTACGTCTCGCTGATGGGCAGCGCCTCGACGTCGGCGTGTGACTTGGGCGTGTGAACCGTCATGTCGAAGATGCCAAAGTGCAGCTGGCGCAGGTTGAAGAGTGCGTCGTTGACGTGCTTCGTGCTGATCAGGCTCTTGATCAGCGAGTCCGGAATGCGCTCCTCGGGCTTTGCTCCGCCCTTCGCAGACTCCTCGTACGCAGCCTTGTAGTCAGCCGAGAGGAACGAGTAGTGGTGAGACAGAGACTTCAGCTGCGACGGCGTCCAGCACCAGTTCTCGAGCATCTGCGACGGAGCCTCAACGAAGTCGCGGACCGTGCTGGTGCCATGGAACTGCGAGTACGTCGTCCGGGACACCAGGTCGTGGATGCCGTGACCCAGCTCGTGGAACAGCGTTACAACCTCTTCGTGCTTCAACAGCGAAGGCTTCTTGGGCGTCGGCTTCGAGAAGTTGCAAACCAGGGCAGTTGCCGGGTACCGCCTCTTACCGTTCTCATCAATGTAACCAGGCTGCAGGTTGAAGTTGGCCGCATGGCCGTACTTCCCCTCACGGGGGAAGAGATCCAGGTACAGGTATCCAACGAAGCCAGAACCCTCGCCTTCATCATCCCAAACACTGAAGACCTGGACTTCCTCATGCCAGACGATGTCAGAGCCCTTGCCCGTCTCGGAGATCTTGTTGCGCTCTTCGCCCGTAATCTCCACGAAGACCAGGCCGAACAGCTCTTCGAAGATCTGAAGCATGCCGCGGATGGTAGGGCCAAGCGGGAAGTATTCAGCGATCTTGTTCTGGTCAAGCTGGAAGTCCTTCTCCAGCATAAGACGGTCGTAGTAACGGTGGTCCCACAGGTAATAGTGCTCGTCGAACTTTCCGCCGCGACTCTCCACGTCCTCCTTCTTCAGGTCCTGGAGCTTCTTGATCTCCTTGAGGCCGCCAGGCGCGAGACGCTCACGGAGATCACCAAGGAAGTCGTTGACCGTCTTGGGGGTCTTGGCCATCTTATCCTCGATGCGGAACTCGGCGTGGTTCTTGTAGCCCAACAGGCGGGCAGCTTCGTCGCGCAGCACAATGGCCTCGCGGAACAGAGCCACGTTGTCGTTGCACTTGTTCTCGTTGGCGACGAAGACCTTCTTGCGCACGTCCTCGTTCGTAGCGTACTTGAGCGTGGGGAAGAGGTCCGGGTACTTGAAGCTCAGGCGAACCTTGCCCTCATTCTCGCCAGAGCCCTTCTCGAGGCTGGACAAGACGTCCTCGGGCACACCGTCCAGGTCCGCCGTCGTGAACCACAGGCCGCCATTCTCCTCGTTCAAGTTCTTCTGGAATGCAATGCTGATTTCGCTCAGACGGTCCTTGATGTCCTTGAAGCGGTCCCGCTTCGGGCCAGACGGGATACCCAGTCCATTGCGAATGTAGCTCTTGTGGTTCTTCTCGAGAAGGCGCTTGGACTCGGGGTCGAGCGACTCGTCTTTCTTGAGGGCGGCATCGACGAGATTAAAATAGTCCTCGCGCATGCTCATTTCAATGCCGAACTTGTCCATCAGGGACTCGGCGTCGTTGGAGGCGTCGCGCAGGGTTTTGTCGGTGGAGACGGCGGAGTAGAAGCCGAGGATGTGTGACTCGATCCCCATCTTGTTGTCATCGTGGGCGACGGGCAGCATGATGTTGCTGAAGCTAGCCTTCTCCGGGGTGATGTTCTTGACGATCTCATCTTGGATGTTGCGGGACCTAGCAATCTGGCCGCCAGTCAGTGTGGCGAACGAGCAAAGCGAAGCCGTAAAGTGAAGCAGAGTATCTTACCAATCTCTTCGTCTCCTCAAGGACAGTTTCCGGGGTGTGGGTGAAGAGCGGCGGGGCCTGGGGGGGCTTCTGGTACTGAGAGGGCGCCATGGTGACGTTGGTCAAGGGCCTTGTGGATTGGTAGGTGAAGCTCGAAGGGCGCAGCGAACCAAGTACCGCTTGAAGACGATACCCGAAGCGTGAGGAAGCCAAGATGAGAGAGATGGACACGAAGAGGGCGAAGCTGATGAGGAAGAGCCTAGATTGTCGTAAGCCCGCCACCTTGGATGAGGACGCCCGGGCGGGCGATTTGTACTAATTGAAAGGGAGGTTGGTTGTAGTACTTGGGACTAGAAGCGGCTGGAATTTGTGACGTTGTGCAGGACGCAGGGCAGGCAGGTATCGGAGTTTATTAGCTGCTGCGTGGTTGAGAGCTGCGGCACACGCGGCGGTCTGAACAGCTGGGCCGGCCCCTCCTCGGATCCCCGGACCCTGCCGCTCTCCCGCCAACCGATACCATTGGTGTACCACGAGTCGTATCAGATCAGGCACGCTTCAATCAGATCAAACTGCGAGATCTGCTGTTGCTATTTATGTGAAGCTGTCTACAGGGTAGCCCTCTCATGCAACCACGAATGGAGCCTGTCGAGTTTGAGAAAAGAAAAAGGATGCCACAACAGCTCTTCTGGACGTTCGATATCATGACTCGCAGTTCTCTTGGCTTTTGTTCCAGGACAACCAAAAACAACCGCGGATTCACCACCGTACAACATGTCCCATACCAGGCATATCTTCAGGCAAAAAATACCCCTAGAAAAAGCAAAAAATCAACTTCATTCCGTCGCCGGGAATCGAACCCGGGCCTTGCCGGCGCTTGATAGCGAGGTGAGCTCTTATGTATCTGAGAGCGGCAAATCCTAGCCCCTAGACCACAACGGATGTTGTGAAATCTACTCGGAAACCCGAGTAACTCTCTCAGTTGGATGAACAGACATTTTCGCCAAAATCATAAATATCCACAAAACAAACCCGTTCCGCAGCCGTAGACGCCTGAGATCGTCAGCTTCTCCTTCACCTTCGCCGGAGAGATAATACGTGAGTTACACAAGTAAATACGGACCGATAATCCAGTGGTCAGCTTCTTCCACCTACAAACGGCAACTTAAGAGCACCAGCCGCTTCTACTCCCATTCTTCACATGCATATCTTCTGCAATGAAAAACATCTCGTCTGGTTCATCTCTACATAAGCGCCCAGAATGACCTACTAGTACTAACCCAACCCAGGAAAAGTAAGACGTGCAAATCACGCCCCCCATTTCGCAACTATCCATTCTAAAAAATACGCCGTTGAGAAGCAAGAGAAGGAAGGCGCCATCGCAATGCCGACTAGAAGATACGCCACAAGACCACCCACCAGATATCAACAGCACACTGTGCTCCCAGAAACCCAAAACAGATATTACAGCAAAGGGGAGATATAGAGGAGAGAGGAAACAAAGAACTTACGCTAACACAGCATCAACGACCCAATCCAGCCACTCCTCCCACCCACTCCCATCCATCATGCCCACAATCTCCTGCGCGCTCTTCGCCCCGCTCATCCCCGGCCCCACCAACAACGCGCCCTGCCTGACCTGCAGCCCGCCGCCCAAACCGCCATTGCGCTCCTTCCAGTCGCGCTCGGCCTCGGCCGCAGCCTGGCGCACCACCTGCTCGACGTCCTCCTCGGCGTAAAGGTGGCACTTGTCGCACTCGCGGCAGGCGTTATCGACGCCCGGGTTGTTGCCGCGGAAGTGGTTGCAAAAGTGCTGGTAGCCCTCGTCGGCCGCGATGCGGCGGCGGCACACGTAGCACATGGCGTAGCCGCACACGCACACCAGCTTGTTGCAGCCGCCCGACTTGAGGAACGACGTGTTGCAGCGCGGGCAGGTGCGCTTGACGGCGTTGGACACGGCGTTCTCGACGTGCGTGCGCAGCGAGGCCAGGGCCGACTCGTGGCACACATGCGGGTCGCGCCACGGCTTGTGGCAGGTGAGGCAGCTAGCGCGGCCGCACTGCGGGTTGCCGCAGTGGAAGCGGAGGCCGCGGCGGCGGCGGGCGACGCGGGTGCGCGAGTCGAGGAGCGGGGAGACGAGGTCGACGCGCCAGCGCGTGGGGAGGAGGTAGTTGAGCGTGACGAAGAGGAAGCCGACGAGGGAGAGGAGGCGGACGAGCATGAAGATGGGCTTAATGTAGAGGACCTGGGCGGCTGAGACTGCCGAGACGCCCAGCACGCGCCGCGATTTGGGCTTCCATGCCAGCAAGGGCAGCGTGACGTCGTCCACTTCAGCGTACGCACAGAACGGGCACTGGATGAAGGGCAGCTTGCTCTTCAAGAGTGAGTCTGTGACGGCGCGCTCTTCAATTTTACGGAAAGTTGCCTCCCCATCGCGCTCCTCGGCGAGGGCGCGCTGGACGGAGTCTTGCGGAAGACAGCCTTGGCACGGGCCTTCAGACACGGGTGCGATGCAGTTGAGTGTCAGTCTTTCCACATTGACGCTGCGGGCCCAGCCCTGTCCGTAGAGCGCCTCGTTGATGGAGAAGCGGATGCAGCGAAAACATATCCAGTGCCCGCCCTCGTCGCAAGCCGATAAGTGCTCGAATGCGCTGGGAGTGAAGCAGCACTCGCAGTCGTACATCTCGCCGGCTTCTTCGGCTTCCTCCTCATTGAGCTGCTCCGCCAGGGCGCGGTCCTGGACCATCCTCTCCTCGTTCTGCTTTGCCAGCAGCGGGGCTATCAAAGTGTCGTAAAGCTCCTTGTTCAGTTCCGGGCTCTTGGTCAGCACCAGTTTCGGAACTAGAGCGCCACCGGTTCGGGGATCGGGCTTCTGCCAGGCGACGAGCGGGTGATCATGAGCGGACGGAGCCTTTCGTCTGGTGAAGAAACTGGTGACCGAAAACCTCCAGGACTTTGAGACGAGGGCCAGCAGGGTGGGGCGGGCGTCGTTGTATAAATAGTTGCATTCGGCCAGCACCGCACGGATTGTCGAGTGACTCAGACCCTTGAACTCCTGATACAATGCCTCTTTGACAGCCAGTTTGTAGAACTCGTTCCGGAATGTCTCTTCGACGGGCAGCCGAGCATCGTTTCGTGAGGTGCGGCGGGCCAGACCTTCCTTGTCGGATTGATTCAGCGCGGGGCGGTGACGGCCGCGCACCCAGCGGTCGGGCTGTCTGAGCATGGCTTCGGTAACAACCTCAAGTCTGCTTTCTTCGGAAAAGCTGTTGAGCATCTCCCGGAAGACCTCAGGCTGGACGTCGGGGAAGACGGTGGTGAGGACGTTGAGCTGGGCGTTGAGGCTGTTTAGGTTGGGGTCGTCGGCCTCGAAGTGGGGGCCATCGGGCTTAAAGGCAGCAACGGGGCTGCTACTCTGGCTCCGGGGAGGGCCTTGGGGCGTGTGGGCAAACTCGGGAGCGGCTTGCCGGGGGCGAAGGCTTGCGCGAAAGGGGAGACCGGACAGCATGCTGACGGAGCCGTAACGAGAGCAGCCTGGTGGGAGCGGGCGGGGCGGGTGGATTTACATGTCGCATCTGCCTGGAGGGTGAGGCACAGAAGGCGCTGGTTGGAGCGCGGAGACTTGGTCGAGGGCGGGGGCTGACGCGGAAGCCTGGGTGGTGAATGTCCTGTGGATTGGCGGTCCCACCAGCTTGCAGCTCAGCCAGCAGACGAGCGCGGGAGATCGCCGCAGGGTGAACGTGCCCACCCACAAAGGTACACTACTATTCACCGGCGCCCGTTGCGGCTCCATCTTTGTTTCGACTTCCGTCATTCGAATATTCTGGTTGTGACTGCATCCGGGAGATCCGAGTGGAGTTGGCTGGTTCAACCCTCTTCGTCAGTCCACGCTGAAGAACACTTCTTCACCCATCCTCTCGTTCAATATAATTGACACCGGATCCCCAATTTTCAATCGCAACCGTCCAAAGAATGCCTGCAGATGCCGTCCGTCGCCTCTCATCCACGACCCGCCGTTCCGCGGGACGGTAGGAAGCATTTAACCGGTCGGGGCATGTCTTCCGCAAACCCCTCTAGACTACCGTTGTAGATCCCTGATCTATTTTCCCCCGCATTTCTTCTGATCCGACACAAGCACGATCACAGTCACCCAAAAATGCCCCGATAAAAGAAACAGGAAATTGCATGCCATGTGGCTAGGCACACTTCATTCTCGTGTAGTATCTTCACACCATTTCACGCAGCGGCCATGCAGAGCAATGGTTGCTGCTGTTTCTGCCTATCAACAACTACGTTCTGCTGACCATATCTCGGAAGAAGTTCACTTGCATGTGGAAGTACTCAACAGCCTCTATTTCCGTTCAAGTGTAACCGTGCTCCATGACAGTATCATATCTCCTCTCTGCCATCTCATTACTACATGAAATACATGTGACAAAAAGAAAGAAGAAGATCGGCCAACTGGTCTCGCCTAGTCGAACTTGGCAAACGCCAGCTCGTACGCCAACGCCAGGGTGAGCTTCGCATGCTGCAGCATGTGATCGAAGTTCAGGTACTCAATCTTGTCCTCGGTCGTGTGGATCTTGCTGTCCGAGTACTTGAAATCGCTCTCGATGACGAACGCGGACGGGT
Source organism: Dothiorella sarmentorum (assembly GCA_023082095.1). Classification (NCBI taxonomy): domain Eukaryota; kingdom Fungi; phylum Ascomycota; class Dothideomycetes; order Botryosphaeriales; family Botryosphaeriaceae; genus Dothiorella; species Dothiorella sarmentorum. The sequence goes on from JAJMVL010000038.1 coordinate 108,899, forward strand.
AACCGGCCTTGCTCGCGCTCGCGTGATCAGAGCAGGCATAGCCGCACTTGGTCAGGACGTAGGGGATGTCGCAGTAGGTCGTGATGACCTCCTTGATGAACTCGGTCAGGCCGGGGTCGACGAAGTCCGTGATGACGCCGACCGACTCGGGCTCACCCGCGTCCAACGTCTTCTGCACGTAGCCCGTCATGTCTTGCTGCAACATCGCCTTCACGTTCTTTGCCTCCTTTTCATACGATTGGAAGATTGCCTGCGATCCGAGAAGACCTCCCTCCTCGGCTGAGTACCAGTGGAACTCGACGGTGTTCTCACCCTTGCCCTTGACAATGTCGCTGGACGAGAGCAGCACTCTCAAGGCCTCGAGAATGGTGACAGTACCGGAGCCGTCTGCACGCATTCGAGATTAGTGAGGTTCTGAATGTTGGTGGAACTTTCTTACCGTCGTCGGCACCGGGAGCCGCAAGGAGGGACGGCAAAAACAAGTTGATGCTGTCCTGGTGGGCACCAATGACTACAGTCTTGTTGCTCTTGCCGGGAATGGTGGCGATGATGCTGCTCTGGCCCCAGGGGTGCTCAAACGGCTTCACCGTCGCACCATGATCGAGTGCGCCGGCGTCGGCCAAAGTCTGGTTGACCTGAGACAGGAGCCAAGCAGACGACTCAGCGCCGTAGTGCGAGCGGTAGTAGCGGGTGTGGAAGGAGGTAAACGTTTCCAGGTGTGTATGCATGTTCTTCTTATCCAGCTTCTTGAGCAGTGGCTTGACCGTTTCATTGTAGGCGGTGGTGGGCGGGAACTTGACGGTTGCAGCGGTCTTGGGGGTCAAGCCGAGGTCCTGGGTGTCGGTGATGTCGAAGAAGTTGATTCCTTGCTGCGCAAAGGTTAGATTTGGCATGCGCATGCAGTAGCATGGTGGACTCACCCTGCGAAGCTCCCATTTCTCATCCTCAGTGATCCAGCGAGTCTCACCGGGAGACAGCTCGATCAAGAACTCCTCGGGAATGTTGATGGTGGGCTGCTTGAGCGGCGCCTGGCCGTCGCGCAGGATGGACAGCGCCGAGGCTGCAGCGGCGAAAGATGAGATAATGGTAGCAGACTTCATGGTGGCTGTGAATATGGTGTGGTATGGGAGAGGGTTGCGCGCGCGCTGATAGCTGATACGGAGCTGTCGGCTGGGGGGCGATGACGCCACACTAGGCAATCACGCGCAGGCGCATGAGCCTTTCTCTCGCCCATGCGCATCTCCTTCAACTCACATACGCTTCCCTGTCGACGTCCTGTTACTACCGTGTCACCCCGACAACCGTATATTGACGTGCCGATCTTACTAGCACCTAGAGCTATATACGCCGCTCATATGGCCAGTATGTCTTGGAATTTTTGTTGAAAACAGATGCCTCGCAGCAGCAGTGTCCCTGCATGGCTCCAAAATGTAAGTACTGCCTGACGTCCGCAGTTAATGGCCTGCTTCTTTCACTTGGCGCTCAGGTGCTCGCATCAAGTTCGCAAATACTCTATCATTACATCGAGTTGGAGCATCTGGCCACTCGCGGCTTCAAGGGACAAAAACTCTGAAAGAAGATTGGTTTGGAACGCCGTTACATCTATGCCTCTAATCGCTATGCCGCTACAATAAAACGGACCACCGAACTTTTCCCAACTATCTAAAAGCTCACTTTCCCAATGCCGCTGTTCCGTATCCGCTCGCCGTACAAGCTGAACATCACCGGCACCGGAATCATAGCCAGCGCGATGAACGCCAGCAAAGAGTTACCCCATCCCAGTCCAAGCGCGGCGTACATATCCAGCCCGGCAAGCGGCAAGAAGGCACCAAACAAGCTGCGCAGGAGTGTCACCGCAGCCATGACGGAGGCGGCATGCGACGTGAAAGCGTCGACGAGGTACGTTGAGTTGCAAGACTGCCAAAAAAGGTTAGTGCTAGTCACTACGATGAGGTGGCTTAGGGGATTACGAACCATCAAGCTGATCAGGCCGAAGCCGAAGAGACTCGTCCCGAACATGGGCACGATCCAATGCACATACTCGGCGTAGTAAGTCGTCCAGCCGTAAATGAACAGGCCAATCGGCAGCAGGAAGGCCGGCGGCAGAACCAACCACAACGGCAAGCGGTGCTCTGGCTTCAACTCCTCACCGCGTGCTATCGCCGTCTTGATGACGCGGTCTGACATGACGCCCATGAAGCCCATGCCGAAGAACATGCCCACGCCGATGCCAAGATAGGTAAGCCCAACGGTGCCGCTGGTGAAGCCGTACGCGCCCTCGAAGACGAAAGTGAAGGTGGTGAAGAGGAGGTAGAGGAGGCCGTAGATGACGGCCGCGTACAGTGCCATCAGGAAGATGATGAGCGACTGGGTCAACATCTGCAGCGGGCGCAAAATCGAGCGCGTGAATATGACGCGCGGTGGCAGCGGGTTCTCAGGGGCGAGCGCGGAGCGCAGTGCCGGGTTGCCCGTCTCCTTGCGCATGCGCTCCGCCTTGCGCTCGAGGACTATGGGGGCGTATGTCTCGCTCAGGAAGATGAAGCACACGATTGTGACGATGCCGGCAAGGATGGTCAGGAGCCAGAATACCCTGTTATTCATGTTAGCCCATCTTCTTCAACCTCGCAGGGAATATTGCAGCAGCGGCCAACTTACCATCTCCAGCCAGCAGCCTGGATCAGAAACCCTCCAGCCACAGGCCCGATGACTGGTCCCATCAGGGGCCCCATGCCCCAAATGGCCATTGCTCCACCGCGCCGCTCCCTCGACATCATATCGCCCACGGAGCCTCCGCCAATGGTCAGCGCCGCGGATCCGAAGACGCCGGCCAGCAGCCTAAAGGCCATGAGCATGCCCATGCTGTTGGACAAGGCGCAGGCAATGGTGCAAAAGAAGAAGCCGATGTTGCCGGCGTGGTACAGCGGCACGCGGCCGTACATCTCGGACAGCGGGGCGATGATGAGCGGGCCGAGGGCGAAGCCGAGCACGTAGATGGACATGACGAAGGTGGCGAGGAGGTTGCTCGTGACGCCGAACGAGGCCAGGATGGCGGGCACGCCCGGGCCGAGCATGGACGACGCGAGCGGGGTTACGAGGGTGATGAGCGAGAGCAGCCCGATATTGGACCACTTCTTCTTTTCCGTCCAGTTCATTGGGTTGGCTGGGTCGGTCGGGCCGTCCCAGTCGACGATGTTGGGGTCGGTGGAGGAGTGAATGGACGAGATGGTCGTGGCATCTTGCTGCTTCTCCTCGTCGTCGCAGCGGAGCGAGAGACTGGTTTTGCTGCTGCTGTGGGTGCTGGGCTCCTTGCGGTCCTCCATGGTGGTATTAAAGATTAAGGTATTATATTTCCAAATACGGAAAGTGTGTTCGATGAGGCTCAAGGAACCAGATCCGGAATAGAACGAGTGACTGGGATACTAGGTAGAGATGATCGGCAGGAATAATGGTCGGGGCTCTTGGTCTTTATATGAGCTTTACTGCCACGACCTCTGTTCATAAACGCGGAAACGGAAACATGTCGAGCGGCATAAAGTTGGACTCGGAACGGACGCAACGGCAACCCGAAGCCGATTTCGTACTTCGTACGTTCTGCATACCATCTCCCCCTGTGGCTGGCCGGCGTGGCTTTTTTGGAAACCGAGGTTTCTCGGGAGTCCCGCCGAGCCTCATCGGACTCGGACAGCAAGTGATGCGATTGGTGCACAGGGTACGGTTTATGCACACTAGTCTGTGAGGGGGTAGTTGGTCTGTTCTCGATCAATTAGGAAGACTGCCAAGTCTATTAGCGCGAAGCCGCAAATACGTCCTCTGCTGATATGTGCGTTCTAGAAGGGTGCTACATGGAATAGGAGAAGTTATTCGGATGAAGCATCTCGGTTTCAAGCATCCGGTTCCCGCTTTGCTAAGATGGTTCCGGTAATCTTCGCGAGCCTATCTTCGCAATCTCGAGGTTAGCGGTGACACTACCTGATGGTGCCCGGATTTATGCTTCTCTCATCTCGGTGACGGCAAGACAGCTGTATGAGTATTTGTACTCTAGGAGGTGAACGAGAATGTCTGAAGGTTGCACTCAATTATAAGATCATCTGGTATGTTGTTGCAATACTATGGTCGTGCTCTTTCCTGTTGAACACTGCACCTTCATGTTTCGTTATCATGTCTACTGCTACGAAATAATTTCATATTTGAGGCAGACACAAGTATGCCATGACTGAATGCTTGGTGTTGCATGGCTGATGCTGTGGTCGGCGGTTCCTCGGGTCGTCCCACAGCAACTGCATTGCGTCACCGTACGACCAAGCATGGCCTTCTCAACACCACCACCACTCTCAACCCACCTCATCATTCTCACCACGCTCTTTGTGGCGTGACACACTCACTTTTCGTGGCATTGACTTCAAGCGTATACCCCACAGGCTTCTCCAGCCCCAGCTGTCTGACAACAGCTCACCTGCCAGCCAACACCACCGGAAGTACCGGATGTTATCGATACCTCATATTTGCCCCGCAAACTGTGATTTTCCGTTAGACCACCGTACCCCGAAAGCCATAGTTTATAATGTCTAGGATGGATGAACACCACTCTGCCGTCAAGGCCATCGCTTCCCAGGTCGAGGACTTCTACAAGCGTAAGGAAGCCTTCCGAATCTACCATGGCTCCACCAACAGCACAAGGATCGTTCAGTTTGACAAGAAGAAAATGGTCGACATGAGAAACTTCAACCACATCCTCAAGGTGGACAAGGAACGTAGTGTTGCGTTGGTGCAGCCGAATGTCCCAATGGACACCCTTGCCGAAGAGACTCTGAAGCATGGTCTCATTCCCCCGATTGTCATGGAATTCCCGGGTATCACCACTGGCGGCGGCTTCTCCGGCGTGGCTGGCGAGAGTTCTTCCTGGAAATGGGGTTTCTTCGACCGCATCGTCAACTGGTGCGATGTTGTCCTTCCCACCGGCGAGATCACAAGAGCATCGCCAACCGAACATCCAGACCTGTTTTACGGTGCGCCTGGGACTTACGGAACGCTCTGCGTAACTACCTTGTTCGAGATTCAATTGATCCCCAGCAAGAAGTTTGTCGAGCTGGAGTACGTCACCGTAGACAGCGTTCCATCAGCCATCAGCACCATCAAGCGCGCCATGGCCGAAGGAACCCATGAGTACATCGACGGCATCATGTTCTCACTCAAAAGAGGTGCCATCATGCTTGGAAAACTCACCGACACACCATCTTCTCCCTCCATCCGGACGCAACGCTTCTCCCGCCCATGGGACAACTGGTTCTACCTGCACGCGTCATCCGTCACAAAGATCGGCAAAAAGAACCACGTGGAGCTGGTTCCGCTCACTGACTACCTCTTCCGATACGACCGCGGTGCCTTCTGGACTGGCCGTTATGCCTTCAAGCGCTTCAACACTCCCTTTGACCGCTTCACCCGCCTTTTGCTGGACCGCCTGATGCACACCCGGCGCATGTACGCCGCTCTCAACGCCAGCGGCTTCACGCAGCAGTTCATCATCCAGGACCTCGCCCTGCCATTCGACGGCGCCGAGGACTTCATCAACTGGGTCGACGCAGAAACCAAAACCTATCCGCTCTGGCTCTGCCCACTACGCGTCGAGAACGACTCGGCCGTCCCGCTCCATGCCAAAATTGGCAAGACCCCGAAGAGCATGGAGGCTGCTGCGGCGAACAATGGCGCTGCCTCGCCGTCTCCGGCCGATTCAGCTGCGGATTCCACCGCGGAAGCCGGCGCTGGTAGCCCGCAATTCCTCCTCAATGTGGGCGTGTGGGGGCCCGGTCCGCGCAAGGAGGAGCCCTTCATCGCGCTGAACCGTGCGCTGGAGGCGGAGGTGAAGAGGCTGGGTGGGTTCAAGTGGCTGTACGCGAACGCGTACTACACCGAAGAGGAGTTTTGGCAGATCTACGACAGGGAGTGGTACGAGGGGCTGAGGCGCAAGTACAAGGCGGAGACGTTGCCGAGCGTGTACGACAAAGTCAAGGCGAAGGAGGAGCGGGTGCCGATCAGTGGGTTGAGGGGTATCAAGATGGCCATGTTTGGGGGCACCAGTGGGAAGCATCTGCTGGGGAAATAGAAGCTCTCGTGGTTGGTAGAGGAGTGCTCCAAGGTGTTCAAAACATCGGGTTTCGTGCCACACCTCATTTCCTTTTCAGAGCCAGGCGTTCTGGAGCTGATCAGATCCATGAGGTGTAATACTGGGTTCAAGTATGTACAGTCCAACACCGTCCCAGCAGCCAATATTCAAGGACAGTAACAATCGTGTATATTCATCGTCATTTGTACACCCCGTCTGCACGTTCATCTATAACGCCAAAAAGAGAGAGAGAGAGAGACGAGAGAGACGAGAGAGACGAGAGACAAGAACCCAAATGAAAAAAAAACCCCCCCAACCCACGCAATGCAGCAAAAACCCCCTCCCCAACAAAAACGAAAATCTCAGCAACCCTCTCTCACCTCCCCAGCAGAATATCCTCGGCAATCTTCTCCGCCAACGCATAAATCGTCGCCATCGGATGCCCCGGCGGCAACAACGCCATACTCGACGCATCCACCACCCGCAACCCCTCCACCCCAATCACCCTCGCCCTCGCATCCACAACCGCATTCACATCCCCCTCCCTCCTCCCCATCCGACACGTGCAACTCGCATGAAAAATCGTATTAAAGCTCCTCTGCACAAACTCCCACACCTTCCCCTCATCCGCGCTCGGCACCGCCGCCTCCCCCGGAAAATACTCGCCCCCGATCGACAAGCCGCGCGCCATATCCTCGGTGGCCCAAATCTCGCGCACGCGGCGGAAAGCGGCGACGGCGAGGGCGCGGTCGGTGGGGTGGGAGAGCCAGCGCGGGTCGATGACGGGGTGGGCGGCGGCGTCGGGGGAGGCGATGGAGACGGTGCCGCGGGAGAGGGGGGCGACGAGGCCGGCGACGAGGGTGGCGTAGTTGTGGCCGTCGGTGGGGAGGTCGGGTTGGGTTTGGTAGTTGTGCGAGAAGCCGAAGTAGCCGCCCGGAGCGATGTATTCGATTTCGGGCCAGTCGGGGGGGAAGGCGGTGGTGAGGTTGCGGGCGGCGGCTGGGGGGAGGGTGGTGTTGGTGGTGGTGTTGAGGGTGGAGAGCTTCTCCCAGCCGAACATGTCGACGTTGGGGTTGGTGAGGGGGCCGTGGCCGGCGTTGAATTGGGAGGTGGCGACCTGGGTGGCGTTGCCGTAGGCGAGGGCGGAGCCGGTGCGGACGTTGACGCGGTGCGTGGTGCCGAAGAGGATGTGGTCGGTGAGGTTCTGGCCGACGCCTGGCCTGTCGGCGAGGACCTCGATGCCGTGCTTTTCCAGCGTCTCGGCCGGCCCGACGCCCGAGACCATCAGCAGCTGGGGTGACTGGAAGGCGCCGGCGGACAGGATGACCTCCTGCTTGGCGTCGAGCGTGTACTCGAGCCCGGACGTGTCGACGCGGACGCCCGTGGCCTTCTTGTTGCTGTCGAAGAGGACCTGCTTCGCCATGGTGGACGGGAAGATGAGGACGTTGGGGTGGGCCTTGTCGATCTCGGGCTCCAGGAAAGCCGTCTTGGACGTCTCGCGCGTGTTGGTGTCGTAGTTGATGGTGGCCAGCGCGTACGAGGACCCGAGGAGCTCGCCGTTCTGGAAGCCCTTCCTGGGCGCGATGCCCACTGCCGCGAGGCCCTTTTCCACCCAGGTGCCAAACGCGCCGGCGTAGTTGGGGAAGATGACGGAGAGCGGACCGTCCTTGCCGAGCGCGGACTCGTCGTAGTTGGGAGTGGCGTTTGCGATGCGGCGCGTCTGGTCGGGGGGAGTAAAGTTCTGGCTTTTCATGAAGTAGGGGTAGAAGTTCTCGAAGGTGTAGCTATCGTCGCCGACTTGCTCGGCCCACATGTCGTAGGATCCAACGGTTCCGGGGTGGTCTTGGGCTATGGTTAATATTGCATGACAAGTCGAACGGCGACAGAATACTTACAAGTCATGTAGTTCCTGGCCGAGTTGCCGCCAAACACCTTTCCTCTGGGGTAATGAACTGAGGCATTGAGCAGTGCCTGGTAGCAATGTGAGAAGACAACTCAACAAGTGAGCGAGGAGCCAACTTACAGTCTGAGGAGAAGTGACGAAGCCCCAGTCAATCATGGGTTGCCAGTCATCAACGTCCTTGCCAGCCCAATAAATGTCGTAGGCAGGAATCTGGCTCAGGTTCCCGCTTGAAAGCTCGTAGAAGCTGCCCGCTTCGACAAGGCCGATGAGCAAGGATGAGTTCTCGGCCAGTCTCGATGCTACCGTCAGGCCAGCTTGTCCACCTCCAACGACAAGGTAGTCGAAGGTGTAGTTCTGGCCTGGTATTCCGAAGCTCTGAGTCTTGTCAGCAACTGGACTTGGAATCTCTTTGGGTAAACTCACGGTACCGAGAAGGAAATTGCGAGCAGTATCCTCACGCTTGTGTAGAGGAACAGCATCGACGCCTGTCATCAAGGAAAGGAGAGCCGCTCCCCATGGCAAGAGAGATGTGAAGCTGTGCATTTTGCAGTTTGTATGCAGAGGAGGGTCTTGGAGAGTGATGCTTTTCAGGTCGCTGCAAAGGCCTCGCCATATATACAACCAACTTCAAAGCATATCAAGCCAGCCGCAGCAGATGTGTGCCTTGTCATGGCTGAGTGGCGGTCGTGTTGGTGACGGCGTTCCAACACCAACGTTCACGGAGTGCCATCTCTCGACAAGTGAAAATAGATGCTTCACGCCCCGCCAAAGCCACCGAGATCCTATTAGATCCTATTAGATCCTAAGCCACGCGTGAGCCGTCCTGTTCTGGCAATTCTGCTTACCCAAACGAGAAAATTGCCGGATGCGGTAAGAGGCGGCCAGATCCAAAATAGCAACACGCGGCTCGTTAGACCACAACGATGTTGCTTTTTTGTTTCACTCCATGGGGCGAAAAGCTTGTGGCTGAGCGTGGTGGAAATGGGAGGCAGCTATCTCGAGAGCTCCATCTGTACTCGGGTCCCGTCCATCAGCAGCATGATGTCATGGCGAGGCGCAGACCCCGCGCAGCCTATTTCAGAGAGCAGCCCGCAAGCCTCAATTGATTATTCCTCATGCTGTCCTTCATCACTCGCCTCCTTCCAATCAACTGCCTAAAACCCTTTACCCAAGGCCGCCATCAGAAGACCGACGACAACCACCACCCCGACGCTCGGACCAAAACCACACCACCACCTACCAAAATGTCCGCCCCCAACCAATTCGCCGGCAAGGTCGCCATCGTCACCGGCGGCTCCAAGGGCATCGGCAAGGCCGTCTCCCTCGCCCTCGGCGCCCGCGGTGCCTCCGTCGTCGTCAACTACAACTCGGACGCCTCGGCCGCCGCCGACGTTGCCAAAACCATCGGCGACAAGAACGCTCTCGCCGTCCAGGCCGACGTCAGCACCATCGCTGGCGTCGAGACCCTCATCGACCAGACGGTCAAGCGCTTCGGCAAGATCGACATCCTGATCCCCAATGCCGGCGTGCTCCCCATGAAGGACCTCGAGCACACCACCCCCGACGACTTTGACCACACCTTTGCGACCAACGTCAAGGGGCCTTACTTCCTCGCACAGGTAAGAGAAGAACCGCCCGATCCAGCAGAATACACCCATATTTCACTCATTTTCCCTTCGCGTTCCCCTTTTCTTTAATATTCTCTGCTAACAAACCCCCCCAGAAATCCATCCCCCACATGTCCCCCGGCAGCCACATCGTCTTCCTCTCCACGACGCTCACCAAAGCCTCGACCGTAGCGCCCCCCTACCTGCTCTACAACGCCACCAAGGGCGCCATCGAGCAGATGACGCGCGTGCTGTCCAAGGACCTCGGCCGCCAGGGCATCAGCGTCAACGCCGTCGCCCCCGGCCCCACCGGCACCGACCTCTTCTTCCGCGGCAAGAGCGAGGAGCTGCTCAAGACCATCGCCGGCTTCAGCCCCTTCGGCCGCATCGGCACCCCCGAGGACGTGGCCGAGTCGATTGTGTGGTTGGCGGGCGCGCCGTGGGTGAGCGGGCAGATTTTGGGCGCGAATGGGGGGATGGCTTGAGGAGGGGAATGTTCTGGGGGGAGGGTGAGCGAGGGGGGAATGGGTGTAGTTAGATCTGGAATGTTATTCGGTGTTTTTGCTCTTTTTGAGGGTTTGTCTCTCCATTGCACAGACAGTGATACGTCACTTGGAAACGAGACGGTGTGGTGGGGCTATCCGTTTGAATAGCAGAGACCAAAATAGAAGAACATCTACCGTCTGATATAAGGGCATGTTGGAATATAATGTGTCCTGAGGATGTCCTCGCATCCTACTTTCTTTCTAACATTATCAAACGTGCGCGTACGGCGGCGGCGAGTTTGGATCCGACAACCTCTTCCTCTTTTCTTCGTCAATCGAACCGCTGCCCGTCGAGGATCTGCCTTCGTAAACAATGACGATAGAGTTCTCCTGCTGGCGCCTCATCTGTCGACGGGCTCTGCGCTGGTAGTACAGGATACCGCCTACAAATGCGAAGAATACAAAAGCGCCCCCAAGTCCGGCCCCAAGCCCAACCTCCAACTGAGTGTTTCTCTCTCGCTGCTGAGATGCATAGCCATCATAGTAGGAACTGAGAGTTGGCGTGGCTGGGCCAGAGGTTGCAACCAAGGGCGGTGATGCGGTGCACGAAGAGGAGAAGCTCGGATGGATGCAGTCCCCGACGCATCTGTAGTGAGAGCCGTTGATAGCTCGCTGTTTTTTCATGGTGTCGAATGGGGCACAGTCGAGCTCCTCGCTTGAGACGACCGAGAATTCTTTGTCCGTGGAAAAGTCGTTGAGAGACACACTTCGTGACGGTAAGGTTAGCCTGGGATCTTCGGTAGAAACAAGCCATGCTTACTTTGTGAGGTTCCCTGAAAAGTCCAGGCGAGCACCAACCGTCTTTAACTTGTCAAAAGACAACGCCTTGAGAAGGGGGTTGTCGGCAATCTTGAAGGATCTTGTGACGGTCGCGAGCTCTGGAAGCACCAGCTCTTTCAGGTCTTCGTTCCTGGTTACCCACAGGTCGGCCCCAACTGTCGTGACGGGAAGTTCGATTCTCTCCATGTTGTTTGCTTGCAACATGATTGACCCGGGGACGGACTTCAGTGATGGCAACGTGATGTTCCCAATTCCGTGCAGCTCGATGTACATAGCTGATTCCAAATTGGGCAATGCGACGTGCGTGTCCTTGTTCTCACTAGCGATGATTATCCCGATGCTGGAGGACTTTAGGGATTGCATTCGGACATCCACCAGGTCAGGGTTGCTGGTGATGTACAGGGTTTCCAGTTCGTCTGGATTGATGCCGTCTAGAGAAGATAGTGCTGTCTCATCAATTCTGATGGTCAAGGCATGCGTGATACCAGAGTCAAAGTACAGATTGCGGAGGAGTTTGTTGTTTCTCCAAAGAATCCAGTCCACAGATGAAAGTCGAGGGAACCTGAGAGTTTCGATGCGGGAGCCGCCGAGCTCAAAGGTTCCGATGCGTTCCAGCGAGTCTGCCGAGAGCTCACCAAGGGTACCGCCCTTCGCGGAAAGGCTGCCCGTGATTTCTCGGACGCCATCAATGGCGAGGGCACCACTTAAGGTTGTTGCTATTGCGATACTTCCCGTGAAAGTCTCACATGCGCTGAGGCTGGTTGCGGCTTCGACACTCTCGATGGTTTTGGTTCCCTCAATCGAACATTCTGCGCCTGAAGTTGTTACTTAACGTCAAAGTTAAGCAGCTCTGGACTTACTGGCAACTTCCTGTCCTGCTGCGAAAGCAACAATTGTAACAACCAAAGCTAGGAGGATCATTTAAGAGGTTTGGCAGTATTTTGAGGTTAGTCAAGAAGAGATATGTTTGGTGGTACGAAAAGTCTTCAGGACTTCGGCACAAAGAGTTCGTCACAGCCTTATGTAGGCAATTAGACTCAGGCCATGAATCTAGATTTTCGACATGCCAAGCTCGTATAAACATACAGTACGAGCTTAGGCTCAAAAGGGCAGCTGTCAGCCCCGGTGGTTACTCAACGTTTTCAGCACGAAGTGGTAGCTTGTCATTACGATGAAGCATACGGCTTTTTGTCATACACTATCTTCAGACCATCGAACTATACCTGATACACCTGAAGGTCTTTTTGCATTTCCTCTCCTCTGCGTCCAAAAGTTTTACGACATCCGTCCGTTAAGGCTTTGAAGGTCCAGAGCCCAATTGCTGACGCCAAGCTCGGCTCTGCCGATGGACTTCCTTCCCTGGAAGCACGCCAGCCAACGAACGTTATCGTGCCACCACCACCTGGTCGGAGGCTCTGCTTCCGTGATGCTTGAAGGATACTGTGTCGCCCCGTTTGAGCAATAATCAATGACACGAGATCTACCGACTGCCAGTGACAATGACGAGATTTCCTAAAGAGGACAGCAAGCATCTGAAGTGCATGTAATCAACGATTCCTTATTGGGCTTACTAAACAAAGAGTGTTACTATTATTGGAGCCACAGTGGTAGCCACTGCCGCGAATAGGATTGAATAGACTTCGAGGATGCATGGCAGAGATACGAGACTTTGCAAGATCGACAAGGGAGGGGGCCATGACGTAAAGCGCTGCTGATGGACCCATGGGGGACGTGGGGACTGCATGGGAGCGGCGCGGGCCGCACTGCCACCAGCCACACACCTCGACCCAAAAACGTACTCAGGTCCGCCTCGCTCAGGTCCTCCAAGATATGCCCCCCTCCCATACCCCACTGCCAATGCCGACTTCACCAAATTCCCTCCGACGCGCCCACACTCCCATCTCCCCTCCCTCAATCTTTTCCACCCTTCCCAAATTAAACCATCACCATGTCCTCATCCGCCACCTCCCTCACCGTCCTCTCCCCCACTCCCCAAGCGCCCCCGTTTCCGCGCTCCAAATCCGAGCGCGCCGCCCGCCCCGCCCCCGACGGCGGCCTCCGCGCCTGGCTCGTCGTCGTCGGCGCCTGGTGCTGCCTCTTCGCCAGCTTCGGCTGGATCACGTGCATGGGCCTTTTCCAAGACTACTACGCCTCGCACCAACTATCCCGCTACCCGTCGTCGACGGTCGCGTGGATCCCGTCGATGGAGACCTTCGTCATCTTCTTCGGGGCGCCGTTCGCGGGGCGAGTGTTTGACGGGTGGGGCGCGCGCGGGCTGCTGGTTTTTGGCACCTTCATGCACGCGTTTGGGTTGATGATGGCGTCGGTGGCGCATGAGTATTATCAGCTGTTTCTGGCGCAGGCCGTGTGCAGCGCGTTGGGGGCGTGTGCGCTTTTTTGGGGGGCGAATAATTCGGTCGGGACGTGGTTTGAGGGGAGGAGGGCGTTGGCTATGGGGGTGGCGAGCTCCGGGTCGGGGTTGGGTGGGGTGGTTGGGAGGTAGGTTCATGTTCATTTTCAGGGGAAGGAGGTTTGCTGATTTTGTGTATTCGTATAGTGCGGCGATTCCCCCGCTGTTCGGGTCGATTGGGTTTGGCTGGACGATGAGGGCCGTGGCGTTTGTCTACCTGGCGCTGGGATGCGTGGCCATCGTGACGGTCAAGTCGCGGCTGGACCACAGGACGTCGCCATTCCATGTGCTCGACTTCGTGCGGCCGCTGTGGGAGCCGGCGGTGCTCTTGACGGCCGTGGCCAGCTTCTTCTTCTTCCTCGGCGTCTTCCTGCCGTACAACTACCTCATCACTGCGGCCATGTACTACGGCATGTCCAGGAGACTTGCCGAGTACAGCTTGACCATTCTCAGCGCGACGAGGTGAGCAACATGCACCCGCCCCCTAAAACAGTCTCTCACCCGCAAGCAGTGTCTTCGGCCGCATCATCCCCGGCTGGCTGGGCGACAAATACGGCCGGTTTAACATCCAGATCGCTACCACGTTCCTCTCAGCCATCTTGGTCCTGGCGCTCTGGATCCCGGCAAACTCCAATGCGCCGAACCTCGTGTTTGCGGGCTTGTACGGCGTGTCATCTGGGACGTTTGTGGCAATGGTGCCGGCCCTCATTGCGCAGGTCTGCCCGGACATGAAGCGTCTGGGCGTGTACATGGGCGCGTGCTACATTGTCATCTGCCCGGCCGTGTTGATCGGCCAGCCCATTGCCGGTGCGCTGATCGATAGCGATGGTGGTGATTATACGAACCTTCAGATCTTTTGCGGGCTGGTTATGTTTGTTGGTGGCTTGCTTTATATTGCTGCGCGGGGAGTTCATGGCGGGTTTGGCCTCAAGAGGCTGTGATGGATCGTTTAGTTCCCTCTGTACTATAGGAGTTTTGCTGTACTTTAGAAATTTGCTCATTACGTCAATGCATAGCCAATGGTCATGATTATCACGCTTCGCCTCAATTGCTTTCTTTTTCCTTGCACTGTTTCTTTTTTGAGATGATGCACCGGCCCGCCCGTCCCGCACCCACCGACAAGCTTTCTTGAGCCACGCTTCGTCCCCTTCCTGACACCTACTCTTTGGCCCCCAGTCGCCGATCAGCAAACCAGCCCCGGGATTTTCTTATTGGAGGCGGCCCCTGCACCAACACCGCCTTATCACTCGCCCGCGTCTCCGATAGACGATCCAAACCCTGCCCTCGGGAGCAGGCAACAATGTCTCAGGATCGGCATCCCGTCCGTGTACGCAGTAGTAAGTACATGTGAAAAACTCCACTGGGCGGTACGTACATGATTGTCAAACAGACAATGCCCAGGCCTGCATTGCCGCGGCCGAGCCACCCCGCCGCTGTAGCCTACGCGGGAGTCCACTGCATACACCCGATCGAGGCGGCGGCACACAACAAAAAGCTTGGCTGCTTGTGTTGGCCCTAAATCTGTCGTGGCTTGTGCTGCTAATCTGCAGCGAATGCGAATGCGAAGAGGAGCGACTGGCAGTTTTGCCAAACGTCATGGCTGGAGCGCTCTCTCGAAACCTGAATCTCGCACGAAGGCTCTCTCTCGGCCTTTGGTACGCTGGGTGGACTGATGGTGGGCCGCACCTTTTTAGCTCTTGGCGGTGACCACTGGTGGCGCTTGAGGACAACGGAGCGTCTGGATGGAATTGGCTTTGATCATGATGTTCTTGATTCTTGTCTAGTCGTTGGTATCTACCTGATGTCTCTCTCCATCTAGGTTGTGTAGTATAAACGAACGGAAAAAATCCCTTGACTCCTTAAAAAAAAAAACGCCGGGCTTGACTATGCCAGAAAGAACAGTGTTGATTTCACGAAGCAGCCTCCATCCGAAAGTTCATGTTGTTCTCGAGCAGGACATTCACAATCGCGTTGAGCGACGACGGGTTCGCGTTGTCCAGGACGAGCTTGATCTGCGAACGCGACGATTTGTCTGCCACTTCTTCTGCGGTACCGCTCGATATTCCGCCAGCTGAAGGGGCGGGAGGGCTATCTCTGCCGGGTGCTGCTGCGTGGGGCTCCGTCATGTCTCCGAGCAAGGGATCCAGTAACGAGAGATTCATATCCGAGTATTTGGAGGTATTCCACGCCAGCGAGCTTTTGTCGGGTACATCGCCCATGTGCCAATCCGCGTCAAGCAGCATGGCGGTTTCGTCCCAGCCAGAGATCGGAGGGTCGTTGAACATCAAGTCGTTGGTGGCTGGCAAGTGTGACAGATCGAGATCCATGGTGGTGGCCAGCCAGTTGTTTGCGTCACCTGGCATGCAGTCCTGCGTCGCTGGTGTAGGGAGGCCGCACTGGGGTGAGGGTTCTCTGGTCTCGTTGGTGAACAAGGAGTAATCCAGGTCGTCGTCGGAATCTGTGCTTCCAGAGCCTGGAGAGTCGGGAGTTTTCATCGAGTTGGGCTGCGACTTTCGCCGGTTGCGTGTGATGATGACGTATCTGTACTAGTCAATATATGCTCTGAGGACCTCAGGTATTGTCTTACCGATTCTTGATGTCGGTGGTGGCTCTTTTCGGGAAGAAGTGCTCGGATATGGTCCTCCAAGCCTGACCGTGGCGGTCGACGGCGGCAAGTAATACCTCGTCCTCCTCTGAGCGCCACATGCTTCTGTCAACTGACGGGTCGACTGCATAATGCCACCTCTTAGCACACTGGTCTGAGTTGCGTGATCCCACTTCGCGACAGACGTCCATCCACCTGTGGTTTCGGCGTGTCAGATTGAGCTAGGCCTCTCTAAGTTGGAATGCTCACTTCAAGCCATGCTTGTCCACTGCCTGTCTTAACTTTTGATCCTCGGAGGCGCTCCACGGCCCTTTGGTGATGCAAGCTTGAATCTTGTTCCATCGCTTGCGACAGTCCTTGTTCGTGCGGCCTGCGATCTTCTCTGCCACGGCCTTCCAATCCGAGGCGCTTCCCGAGCTTGCTATAGGCAGAAGACTAGTTAGTGCGGTGCGTAAACCATTATCAAGGATACTCACACTGTATCTCCACTTCTCTTCGCAGCCTGTTGTCTTCCTCGCTGGTCCAGTTTCGCCGGGTACGTGGTGCGGAAGCCATTGATTGTCTAGTGATGCTGCGTCGAGTGTCAAATAACAAGAATGAAGCAGGCTCGTCACGGGTGTTATTATCTGTTGGCGGTGGAATAGTTGGCCGATATGCCCTGTTGTATTACAGATGTCTCGCACGGTCTGGAAGGCTGATCGGTGGGGCTCAACGGCGCAGCACAGTCGGCGCAGCCACAAAAACCCGGGGGCCAGGGTAGGATTCTCACCTACCTCATTGCCCACTCAGCCGCTTGTCTTTTCGTGCACACGGAAAGGAAAGATCTGCTGTCGATTCATGTAGTAACAGTACAAATTTAGCCATTCCCCATTCCAACCGGCTGTTGGCCGCATCTTGCCCATCATCGAGGCTTAAATCTCGCATGCTGGAGAGCGATTGCGACATGCCCAGCTGCGGACGCCTGATGACATCAACCAACACAGCTATCGTTACACACGTCTGCTACACAGGGCGCTACGCAAAACCACCACCCTCCCGTTTCCTCAGCCGCACGTTGAAGCCAAATTGGGACACGAACCACCGATTCTCAACCCTCCACGGCTTCTCCGGATCCAGCAGCTCAATCTATTTTCCCACCCAATATCAGCACCCCTTCGTACGAATAAAACCCACGATTCTGTGTGGGACGAGCAAGAGAAACTCACATCATACGTCCGCACCACCGTCGGCACGAGCTTGTACATCTCCAACAACGAGATATTCTTCCCCAAACACGACCGATGCCCCGCCCCAAACTACCACCAACACATCAGCAACCTGAAACCCGGCCAAAAACAAGGGGTGGGGGGTTTTTTTTTTCTTACCGTCAACAACCCACTCTCCATCCTCCTCCTCCTGCTCCTCCCTCCTTCCTGATCCCCATCTGACGTGAGCCACCTCTCCGGCCGCCACTCCCCCGCGTCCGCCCCAAACACATCCCCGTCACGATGCGCGACCCACGCACTCATGCCCACCACCGTCCCCGCCGGCACCGCCTTCCCGCAAATGATCGTCGCGCCGCCCGCAGGCACCACCCGCTCGAGCGGCAGGCCAAAGGGCGGGTGCAGGCGGCCCGCTTCCTTGATGCAGGCGTCCAGATAGGGCAGCTTGCGGGCCGCGGCCCACGGCACGATTGGGGAGGAGGCATCAAGATCGGCGGCGTTGTCGTCGAGCTCGGCGCGGAGGCGGGCGAGGGAGTGGGGGTGCTGGGCGAGGTGGAGGAAGATGGTGCGGAGGTAGATGGCGGTGGTGTCGCTGCCGGCGAGGATGTTGGAGGAGGTCCAGGCGGGGAGGGCCCTGGTTGGTTTGGTTAGTTAGTTGTTGTTGTTGTTTTTGGTTTTACTTTTTGGGTGGGGCGGGGCGTGGGGGTGGCTTTTTTTTTACCATTTGGGAATGGAAGGATCTTTGTCCATGGCGGCGATGAAGCGAGAGAGGAAGTCGCGGTCGTTTTTGGAGGCGGTGGCCGAGGGGGTGGCGGCGAAGCGCTCGGCCTGGCGGGCCAGGGCGAAGCTGACCATGGGCGAGTAGGTCGCGGGGCGGAAGAGCGACACCAGCTTGTTCTTGGTCCAGAGCTTGTCGAGCCAGGGCATCTGGCCGATCTGCGTTGCAGATAGACGGTGAGTAAGGGAATGTGGCATGGGGCGGGACGGGACGTACCACAGCCACGTATTCGAACCAACGCCAGATGGACTGCATGATGCCGTCGACGTCCTTGGCCTGCTCGAGGAAGCCGAGGCGCCGCGAGAAGGTGATCTCGCCGATGACGTCGAACTGCGCAGGAACAGTCAGCCTTTCCTGCAAGCCCTGCTTACGGGGGATCTGCCTTACCGCGAAGTACTGCAGCCAGGTGCCCCAGTCACAGGGGAGGCCTGGTTCGACGAAGCGCTTGTCTAGCTGGGCGAAGAAGCATTGGATGGTCGAGTCGACGAAGGATTCGAAAGATACGAGATTCGTCATCGAGTACGTCGCCGCAATCGGTTTCTTGAGCATTCGGTGCTCGGCCTCGTCCTGCGTAGCGAAGAGGCCCGGGAGGATCTTGCCCTTGGACATGGGCAGGATGACATGATAGTAGTCGGACTGCGTCGCTCGTGTCAGTGAATTCCCACACAGTCTTTGTCTCGGCCCACCTTTTGGAAACTCCCTTTCATCTTGTAGATGTTCTGCACCTCTGTCGCATCGCCAACAGATACCATGTTGGGCCCCATCCTGACGATCTTACCATACTTCTTGTGCAGGGCGATGTGGGTATCGTGGGCGTTTCGCTTGTAGACCCAGTAAAGTCTTGGTAGGTTGGTGAACTTGGCAAGGAACGGCCCAGGGATGTGTCTCAGCCTTGCCCAGGTACGATAAAGGTGGACGATGGATAAGACGCCAAGAACCAACAATGCAGCTGGAAGATGGTCCATGACAAGAGCCAAAGCCATTGCGGATGTATTCGGATGCAGATCTCGGTGATGTAAGGAATCAGTTTGAGCGGGTCGTGTTGAGGCAATCCCATCGAATGCTTAGTATTATTTATAAGCTCGCATACAATCGTTTTCACAACAAAGCTCCATGGACCTGAGTACGGGGGCTAGCCAGTGCATAACTTTCTCGGACCCACAAACTTCAGAGTTGGATGACTGATGCTTCGACAAATTAAACATCAGCCAGTTTTACGGAGGGCTCAGTGACGGGTATTCTTCACATGAATGCAGATTGAATGTTGGGTTGATTCAGTTTTGGATTGAACCTAATAATAGAGACATTTTCAGCAGCCTCCAACTCTAAACTGCGGAGACCCAACGCATGTACCAAAAGCCAAACAATGGTGTGGACGGTGCACGTGAGGAAGAGTTAGTGATGCACACCTTGATCAAGGTCTCATGGGAATTTCGTAGGGAAAGCATAGCAAGTGCGGATACTGCTGAAAAGATTGCATGTCTCAACGACTCCGCACAGCTTCTTACCTACGACCTCTGCCCTAACCCACATAACACAGCGTGTGAGTGCAAAATAATCTCTGGTACTGTGTGTCATCGTATCCCAAATGCTTGCCCCCTTTGTTTTCCGTTGGTCCGTCTCTCAGTCCTATCATACAAGCTCAAATACCTGCAGGGCTTTTTCCTTCAAACCAGTCATAGATTCTCCCCTCATAAGCCCATGTACATAGCAGTCTCCAAGGACATTCCACTGAACTCCCTCTACACCCAGGTCTGAGTGAGCCTTCCGTAAAGTGTAAGGGAGCATTCCACCAGCGAGACAGCATACATAGTCCCCCTCGTGCACCCAAGGCGCCAAACCCAGATATCTATTCCTAGTAACAAACAGCTTACGGGCTATATCGCGCTGGTAACCAACTATGTCTTTGGATGGGGAGCCTTGCTCTTGGATGACGGGAGTGGGTACTTTAGACGTCTTAATAAGACCATCAAATTTAGATTTTTTGGACTCAACTTCGTCCCAGAATGCTTGACATGTCCCCATATATCCCATGGAAGAGAGTTTAATAGTCTGCAAGCAGACCTCTTTGGCCGTATCACCGGTTGAATATGGAAGCAATCTCTCCGCTAGTTCTAATGCTTCCAAGAGTACGCCAGGTTGATTGGAGTGAGGAGGGCTCTTGATGGATTCTGGCTTTGTAGACCACACATGCCCAAACATTCTCCCATAGACTCGAAGGACAGGGTTTGGGCTTGGATTGATCCGGCGCACTATTTCTGGGAAGTCGCCATAAGCCGAAAAGCGTATCCCTCTATCCTCTGGGTAAGCGATAGCGCTGTTCCGCGTTGCATAACTCCAATAAGGTACCCACGAAGGACCTAGTTGCCAGTCCCCTGAGCACAAGCTCAGTACATCGAGTCTCCGTAATGTGGCGATAAAATTACGAGCGAGTTTCAGATAGAGCTGCCTCTCAGAGATCCCATAGTCAACCGTATACGATGGGTCTGTTCCGTCCGAAGCAATTCCGAAGAGGGCGAACACCTTATCAAGAGGCTCGGAGGCGATGAGTCGTCCACTGGTGTGTATTAGAAGCTCTAGAAGACTAATCATTCCGTGCTTGGAAAGCGCTTGCTTGATGCAGCTGCAAGATTGGCGGCCAGTCTATGTTCCTGCCGGTTCCGGTTTGAAAAGCTTCGTAGACGTGCTGACTGGTCACCACAAAGCCGTTCCATGAGCAAGATCCCGTCTCGAATATTATAGCCGCTCTCTTGACAAGGAGGACTTCCTGCAATACCCATGTTCTCTTGAACCAAGGCATGGCAAAACTCATCGTGGAACAGCATGAGACGAAATGCAAAATACAAACCCTCACGCTCATTTCCAAGCATCCTCTACGGCTGACGCTCTATCAACCATTTCCACATCGCCTATCCCACCAGGCCAGTTTTACGCATCACTAGCCTTTCCTACAGCACCACCACCCACCGCCGCTCTCTTCCCCCTCACGCCAATCCAGACGGCATCGTACTGAACCGAAAAAGGTTAGCTAGAGACCAATTTTTAAGGATCCATGGTTGTTCACGTTGCCAAAGTGTCCCACGGCAGCTTGCGTGGATTGACCGTGCCGAAACCATTTGGGGGGTAGATTTCTACGGGGAAAGCACGTCAACAAAGACCTCTCAATTGCGTCCAGTAAAGAAAGTGTCATGAGTTCGCATCTCTACGAAAGATTTCTCTCTATGCCCATCTATCTCCCGCCCAAACCATCAAGCGAACAACCCAACCCCCCTCCCCCTACGGCTTCCCCACCGGCGTCACCTTCTTCACCACCTTTGCCGGCGTCCCCATGGCCACGCTCCACGCCGGGATATCCCTGCTCACAACCGCGCCGGCCGCCACCGTGCAGCCCTCCCCGATGGTCACGCCGGGCAGGATGATGACGCTGCCGCCAATCCAGCAGTCGTCGCCGATGACGACGGGTTTGGCGAACTCGATGTTGTCGCGGCGGCTCTGGACCTCGGTCTCGTGGGTGGCGGCGAAGATGCTGACGTTGGGGCCGAACATGACGCGGTCGCCGATGGTGACGAGGCCGCAGTCGAGGATGGTGAGGTTGAAGTTTGCGTAGAAGCGGTCTGTTGCCGTCGACGTGTTAGTTGGGGGTTTTGTTGTGTTTTGTTCTTGTTGTTGGGGTTGCTGTTCGTTTTGGATGGGGAGGATGATGGACTTGGCGTGGTACGTACCGCCTAGCCGGATGTTGCAGCCGTAGTCGATGAAGAAGGGCGGCTCGATGAAGGCTTCGTCGCCTTCGACGTGGCCGATGATGTCGCGGAGGAGGCCGAGACGGTGCTTCTGGAGGGACTCGAAGTCGGGCGAGGTTTCGATGGGGAAGTGGTTGTTGTACTTGTGGGACCACGCGCGGGCCTTGAAGCGGAAGCTGGAGAGCGAGGGGTCAAAGGCGTCGTAGCTGTTTAAGCGGAAATATCAGTGGGTGTAATATAAGATTGAAAGAGAGATGCAGGCCGGTTTCTTACAGCATGCCGGAAATCATTCGCTCATATTGTTCGGACCAAGGAACGTGGTTCAGCTTCTTTGCGAGCGCCAGTTGCTCGGGGTTCTTCTCCGTGGCGGCCATGATTGATTGCACGTCTGATTAGGTCGTTGCTCTGATCAACAAGTAAGTCACTGACGTTGCTCCCAAAAAAAGATTTGGTGCTGCACGGGTTTTCAGTCGCTCGCCTGGCGCTGTACTTAAGATGCAGGTGTCTCGCCGAAACCTGTCCCCCGCACTAGCCCCGAAGCGGAAGTACTCCCAACTGCCCCTCACGTGGGGCATCCGAAGATGACGCAAGGCCCACCTGCATTAGTGCTCTGGCAGAGAGGGCCGACATTGAACCAATGACAAGCCCTCGTTTCACTGGAGAATCGTCGACTGAGCATGTCGATTGTACACAATACACACAGAGCACGAGCCGCGAAGCTGAAAGCGAAAGTGATTTTCATGATAAGGACCGATGTCTATCCTTAGATTGCTGTAAAGCCGCTTTTTAGAAGAAGAGGAAAGCATGCTGGACCTTGAGATGGGCGGAACACGTCTGAGGAGCTCGGTCAGAGTGGCTACCGTAGAACAGTTGAATGGAGACTTACCCATTCCTGCCACGGCACATTTCTCCAGCCCTTCGGGTTCTTCGGTCGTTCCTCCCAGACCTTGTTGAGCAGGCCCGTCATCGCCTGGTGCTGGAATCCCGTGGACCGTTTGATCTCATCGATGCACAGGTGCACGTAGTGATACTGGTGCGGTGAAGTCGTATCAGCCCCGGCCAGAAACAGCGGGAAGAGGAGCCTTTTGTAGAAGGGTGAGTCCATTGGAATCGTCGCCGCAACGTCCAGTATGGCCGACACGGACTCCTTGATCCGGGGATGGTCTGGCGGAACAGCCTTCTTCGGGTTGGGGAAGCGTAGCACACATATGATGGAGGCGTGACGGTAGGCTTCGGCGAGGAGCTTCCACTCCGGGTCATTGGTGGGATATTTTACTTGATCGAGATCCCAATTCAGAAGGACACGGTCGGATGCGTCCAAAACTTTTTCAAAGTCCTCTTCTGGGAGGGAGCCGGCGCGGAAGTCTCTGCCAGCGGACAAGACGTTGCCGATCTCGTAGAATATCTCCGGAGGACAGCCAACCAGCGTTTCCAGACTGCAGTCGTGTGCACTGAGGATGCATTCACGCACGTTGTTATCGTAGGCCAGTTTTTCGCCGCCGCTAAAACCACGCAGCGCGTCCAACCTGGAAGGCCATGAGCCCAGTTTGGCAGGGAGAAAGGGAGGGACTTACCACGCCAGACAGGAGATGAGGAACATCTTGAAAGGGGAACGCGATTCAGGAGGACGTTCAGCGATTCGCCCACAAAGAAATGTAACGCCAGTCAGGTGAGCGCCATGCGTTGATATGCCGGATTCGCACACCTATCCGTGTCAGTATGCGTGTAGCTCGTGTGGAGCATCGTCAGCTTACGTCCTGGAGCACGAGAAGAAGCACTATCACAAGCGTCACCTCCTCTTCTTTTTCGGTCAGCCCTGATATCTCCTCCTTGAGAAGTAATGTGCTGAGAGACTGGATGGCAGAGAGCTTGTGTTGGAGAGCGGCAGTGGTGTTTGTTTGACCTGTATCGATTCCGGAAGAGTTGAGATGGTATGCAGCGAGGCCGAGCAGGGCGTGCAAAATGCCCGTGTGCTGGTAAGAAAGCGGAAGCACAAAAGCACGGAAGGGGTTTACCAGGCCATTGGACCTGATGGCCAGGGTGTCGCACATGGTGGTGTCGACTGCGACGAGTTAGCTCGCTCGCGTGAATCTCTTGGCCAGCATACAGTGAACGAGTAGCTTCTGCGCATGGCTCGTTGCCAAGACTTCATCGACGAGAGTCGACCGTTGGAACGAGATCTCGGTAGCTGGCGACAGGGACTGGCCTGGCGATGGGTTTTGCACTGGAGGCGGCGCCTCCCGTCCCCGGGTTGGTAGTTCGGCCAACATTTCCTGCGGATTGGATGCCGGCGCACTCTGTTCCCCCTCCTGTGTTGATGCCGCCGAGCTTGCTAGAGCAGATGATCCGTACTCCAAGAACTGGAAGCGCGGCGGATAGCCTTCGCAGTGAAGGCCCTTGATTTGACACCTCTTGCACACTGGCCGGGTTCGATCACATTTCCGGCATTTTTTTCGACAAGTTCCACATGCGGGATCTGCTGATTCTTAGGATATATGTCTTGAATGTCACGCATTATACACTGACCAAGACGGGTTGCTGTTAATCTCTTTGACATGTTGTTCTTAGACAACTGAAATGTTGGACGCACCGCACTACTGACTGGGGCAGGAGGTAGAGTGGCACACGAATCGCAAAAAGGAACTTGGCAGAATTGAGGGAGATGAAGAGAAGTGAGACGTCAGATGCGGGGCGTGCGTGGAATGATGGCGGCGAAATCCATGCTGCCTTCGGCGAAATCGAGGGGAAAATCCGGGACATTCATCTCTGGGTGAGCTTGGAGGGGCAAGGAATACTGATGCGCCACGAAAAAGCAACTCCGCTCCAGCTTATTACAAGATAAAAACCAAATCGATAGAGTCGAAAATGTAAGAGGTGTCAAGTTCTTGGTAGTGAAAATCTCAACGCTAAACTGCCTAGCACCTAGTAGTCTTTTGGCCGCGCACCCTCCTTCAGCTCTGGCCTCAACGCGTAGATGGGATCCATCTGCTCGACCCAACCTCCGGCTGGATCACTCATCGAGTATCCCATGAAATCCTGAATCGGACGATCGTACTGCCTCGCCGTCTCGTGGGGAACTGCCAGGTATTGGTTCTCCTCCTGGCGGAGATAACCCCTGATGGAGAAGGTAGCAAAGACGAGACGCCTATCATCCTTAGTCACGTTGTTTCCTCCGCCGTGGAAGCCTGACGCCAGCATGATGAAAGCGTCGCCTTTCTCCATCTCGGCGTAAATGCATTGGTCGACACGTGGAGGAGTGTCTCGATCAGTGCCCCTGCGAAACTGTTAGAGCGAACGAGACAATGTGCAACTGGCCATACCAAAGGTGGCTTCGAGGAATGAACAGAGTCCCTCCGTTCTCCTTGGTGACTCTGGTTCCTGCGACGAACATGCCGACTGCCGACTCCCGGTTCTTGTCCCGTTCATCGTCCCACTCGTCAATCTCGTCGTGCATGTTGTGACTGATGTAGTCATCTCTGTGCAGCGGCTGAGCCTTTGCACCAGGGCCAATCCTCATGGCCACGCATGAGTGCACGTAGGGCTTCGAGACCGACTCCTTCCTCTCATCGCCCCACCAAAACCGGCTCCGGGTGGTGAGGAAATGCTCCACCACTTGCTGGTACAGCGGGTTCATCATTTGCGTCTTGACGTATGTCGGACTCCTCTTGATGAGTGAAGAAGCGCGCTGGGTCTCCTCTGGTTATGGTGGTGAGAAAAGCTTTGCTGGTGTAGATAGGATGCCGGCTTACTTGGGAAGAAGGATCCATCCCATTCGACGTCAGAATCAAGAGCCTCACGAACTTCATCGTGAGCTTCGTCCATGTCGGCGGGGGATATCAAACCCTTAACAAAGACACCCCCGTCGCGCTTCAACAGGTACAGGATGTCATCAAGGGGTGTTGTCGCAGCAACTTTCTGAACTTCCGGGCCGTATTCTTTCGCGTGGGAAACCATGACTGACAGAATCTTCTTAGTTGTCGAGTCAGCCAAGCGCAACGCGTTGCACATTTTATCTTCGCCATGCTACCGGGGCGGAGCGGGGACGTGTCACAAATAGCCCCGTTCCCAAAGAGGAACAACAACGAGCATTGCGCTCTAGTCCCCAAATGGAACCACGACGAGCGGGCTTGGCTGCAGCTCTGGCCGGAGATCCACCACACCACTACAAATAGCATGCTTTATTTTGGGAAGTACGGCTACATCAGGAAATCGTGCCAGCAGGCTTCACTCGACTGCGGGAGTTCGGTGAAAATGATGGTGGCTAAGACCTTTTCAACCCCAACACTCGGCAGGAAGTAGAAAATGGTTTCCAAACGCTCTCTCAATACATAAATATCCCAGAGTCAGATAACCACTCCACCACCTCTCCATCTCCCAAGCAAAACTACAACCCAGCATCCCCAACCCTCGTCCCAAAAGAAAAACGAAAATGCCACCCACCCACTTCACCCTCACCGCGCCCCCCACCACCGACATCTGGCAAGTCCCCCCCACCACCCACCGCTTCTCCGCCCCGACCGCCCGCCCCTCCCACGGCCCCCTCCGCTCCCTCCGCCGCGCCCGCCTCACCGTCACCCTTCCCCCCCGCGACCGCCTTATCACCTACGACCAGGGCGGACTGCTCCTGACCGTCAAGCCGAGTTCTGATTCCACCATCACCGCCTCCAACGACGACAACGACGACGACGCCCATCCCGCCGCCGCTACTGACACGAAGTGGCTCAAAACCGGCCTCGAGGTGTTCCGCGGCGAGGTCTGGGCGAGCACCGTGGGCTGCGATCGGTGGGCGGACGCGAGTATCGTGCCGCTGTCATTTTTTGCAGGGGCGGAGGGGGAGGCGAGGGCGACGGTGGAAGTGGAGAGGGAGGAGGGGAAGACGGTGTTGGTGTATTTGCGGGTGGCGGGTGGAGAGCGGGTGCCGCTGAGGGAGGTGGGTTGGCTGGGTGCAGATGAGGAGGGGTGGGAGGTGAGCGTTGCGGCGTATGCGGCGAGACCGTTGGAGGCGCCGGAGGGGAGGGAGGGGGAGGGGGAGGGGTTGGTGGTGGGGTTTGAGGGGTTGGAGGTGGAGTGGGCTTAGTGCGTGGGAGTTGGTTTGGTGTTGGGGTGGGGTGGTGCTTGGGCGCTCTGGCTGATGGCTTCGAAACTACAGTCTACCACCAAAGGCCTGTTGGCTCCTGCGTGTATCGCATACACCAGGATATATCACGCATCACACTTCAACATACTGTGATTCCGTTTCTAGAAAGGGTTGAACATTTGAGCTGTTATGAAGGCTATGGGTGCTAGTCTCTCAATGAAGCATGCCATTGCAGTGGTAATACTGCACGTGTTAGTAACTACAAATGTCTTCTCGCATGAAGGACTTGTATCTATCAAACAAGGTTTCAAGAACGTGGCAGCTCTTCTCTCCCCATCGTTATCGCTAGAAGAAACTTGTGCGGAAACTTGTGCAAGTCACCTTCTCCCAGGAGAGAGTTTCGGACTTTATGCTCCAGGGTTTTGAAAGGAATAAGCACGATAATGTAAAGTGATCGAAAAACTCTGGCCCGAAACCGATGTAGCCGCTAATGCCTATAGGAGGGATATTATTTGCTATTTACATACCCTATTATGGATAGAAGAATTCAGCCTTATAAGAGCTTATCTTGGGTGTTACAGCCAACGTTTGTGCTATTTTCACGCTCAAGCCTAACCAACAATCCAGCCCACGAACGCCACACCAACGCCCCCAGCGGCCCCTGGTTGATCTAACCAATCAGGCTAATGATGATTTAAGTGCATATTAGTCTCACGAATATTCATCTCACCTCATATTTTACCGGTTCGAATGTTCGAATGCAGCTCGAACAGCATACATACGGTGCAGCCCGGGTTCGAAAATATACCGTTTCTGGCAACGCGAATTCCACCTCAGGCCTGCTTCAGACCTAGCTTGACTTTAGAGCAGAAATTTTGGGACTCGTGTCTTGTAAGTTCGAATGTCTGAGGCCTGGATTTTTAGTCAGAAGTTGTTTAGCTCTACTCCTTTCGCCAACCGGCTTCACGCACCGTGTCACTTACCATTCTGGTACAATGGTACACGTTTGACAACCCTCAGCCTAACATACAGAGATTTGCATCAAAACCTAGGAGAGATCGAGCTGACCGGTCAGTGTGGTAGTACAGTCCAGGTTTTGTGTCACACATGTAAGCGCTCCGCATGCCGGTGACGCAAGTGAATGAGAAACGTGCATATATCTAGGAGCCCCTCACTTCAAGGCAAGGCTGAACGACAAAACCCTCGACTCGCGCCTGATTTTAGCCAAGTAGGGCGTCCCCAAACATGACCCCTGGGCAAGTTCCGCAGGGCATACCGGAAAATGGCGAGGGAGTGAGCCGCGAGGAAAGAAGAAAAATGCGAGAAGGATCTCTTCCTCAACTTGCAGCGGCTGAAAACTAATCACACATACTCCCCCAAGTCGACCCAGAGGACTACCCGGAAGTGGTACATCCAGTGCCCTATTCAGTCCCTAATTATCACCACCCTCCGACAATCTGTGGTCTTCGCAAAAGAAATTTCTGGATTATAGCTGCTATACTCATCTTGATCGTCATAGGCGCTGCTGTTGGAGGCGGAGTTGGAGCAACACTCTCTTCGAAGGACTCATCATCAAGCGACGATTCATCATTGAGCGGCAACTCCTCGTTACGAGCCAGAACATCCTTTCTTCCCAATACAAATCTCGCTGCAGTCAACTACACAAAAGACAATATTACATGGCACCGAGTATTCTTCCAGACATCCGAGGATGGCATCTATCAGTCTGCGTGGAATTCTTCCGGCAAGACATGGACTGTATCAGCGGTAGAACTCAAGGACAGCGATATATCTCGCTCGGAACTCTTCAAAACACCAACACCAATAGCCGCCAGCTTCTACGCTTGTTCATCAAATGTGAGAAGGTGTTTGGACTCACCGTTACGTCGCTGACCATGCCTTGATTCAGACACCGAACCTCACACTCTACTTCCTAGACTCCTCCTCCCGTCTCCGCCAACTACAAACATCAGACCCTACCGATAATGCCTGGAGGCTCGGCCCGTCCGACAGCGGCTTCAACGTCCTTTCAGCCTCGCAGCTGGCCTCTTACAGCTGCGGTCATCCGTCGTATCCAGACTACAGTAACGCATGGTTCCAAGACGACAACAGCTACTACAACATCATCGACTCCTCGGGCACCAAGCAGCAAGTCGACAACACGCTCGCCACCGGCAACGGCATCAACCTTGCCAAGCCGCCGCCCAACTCCAGCCTGACCATCGTTCCACATTACGTCTACAACTACAACACCACCGCCAAAGGCCCACCTTATATCTCGCTCTTCTACGTGAACTCGGACAAACTATACGAGTACCACTATAACAACACCAAGTTCGACTTCATGAGTAAATCTGCACTTGCTGCCCAACTTTTGCCCCTGCGTGTTGCTGAAACCATTTCTGCAGAATTCTTCGACGACCAGACCCTCCTTCCCTCTGCCAACATCGCCGGCTTCAGCTGGGGCTACAATGACACACGTGGCGCGCCGAATGGGCTGCAGGTCCTCTACACCATGCCGGACACGGGAGGTATCTCAGTTATGCGGTTACACAACGGCCGTTATAATTGGGAGAGCACTGGCGCCGCGGATGCAACCAATCCGTTTCAGGGGGTGGCACGGTACTCAGCTGTTGCGGCAACGCAAGCAGGGAGGATTTACGCGGTTGTGGAAGACGGGGGGACTGTGGAATTGAGGGAGTGGGAGTATTCGGAGGATGGCGATACGTACACGCTGCTTGGGAGGGTGAACACGCAGGTACGTTGAGGCAGAACGCTTGATGAGCCAGGTATAGATCATTAGCTGCAAGAAGGAGAATTGAACAGAACTCAGTTGCGTAAAGGACGGTCTATAATGATGCTCAAAGAAGATGGCTTCGAGGAAAGCATGTTCGGACAAGAGAATGTAGACCAACCTGACTTGTCATCTGTTGTCATAGTTTTTTTGAGATCGTTTGGCACAGGCGTGAAGGATATGGATCTGGACCGTTGAGCTGTGCAGTATCGATGGTCCTTATTGTGTCTGGGGAGACTAAATTCGAAGTGGAACATGCCATTGCCGAGTCTCCAAGCTCCATGACCTTTGCACTTACGTATCTCCATTCCAAAAATTGCTCAGGAGAGGTCCGACAGAGGGATTCCGGGAACAGAGGTAGGACCGACAATGAACGGAATGTCTTTCGTGCGAATGAAGAATCCATGGTTCACTGGCTCGGTTAAGCGTTCCGATGCTCAATCTGAATAAACAAGCTTAATATATTAACATTGCAGTCACGGTGAGATCAGCACGCCACAACGTCATGGTTATTGGTAACTCGAACCGAGATGTACACTCGAATAAAATTAATTTGTACAACGAAGTAGTTCCAAAGACCTCGGGGTAACTTTCACGCCACCCGTGAGGTATTCAGTCCACACGCCCAATCTTTCCTTACGACAACTCGACGGAGAAAGCGGTAGTGGTGAAGACGGCGTTGGTGCCCGAGAAGGGCTCGGTGCCGGCGCCCATGCTGATCAGGTACTGGCTGGTGGACAGGCCCTGGTTGGTGGTGAGGTAGTCGACAAAGTCCTTGAGGTCGGCGTTGAAGCTGTTGGCATCGGCGCTGGCAACGAAGGAGAAGACGGTCATCTGGCCGTTGGGGCCCGAGTAGAGGTCGAAGCTGACGCCGCCGATGGTGGTGGTGGCGATGCTGGAGCCGGTCGACGAGATGGGACCGGCGCCGCCGAGGGCCGACAGCCAGATCATGATCTCGTACTCCTCGTCGCCGTCGGCGGTGGACGAGGTGAAGAGGTCGTAGGCGACGTCGGCGACGATGTCATCGCCGGTGTAGCTCCAGTCCCAGGTCGAGGGGATGCTGCTGATGGCGTTCAGCTGGGTGGCGGTGAGGGTGTAGACGGCGTTGGCGTATGACTTGACCTGACCGGCGCCGCCGGTCCAGGTCCAGCTGGTGTGCCAGGCGAGGGTGGAGCCGCTCAGGCTGTCGACGCCGGTGCACTGGGAGCCGCTGTCGGCGTTGGCCGAGCCCCAGAGGTTGTTGTAGACGGTGTAGGAGCCCGTCACGGTGCTGCCCCATTGGTCGCAGAAGTCGGCGCGACGGTTGAGCGTCTTGCTGGGGGCGGCAGAGGCAAGGGCAGCTGCGCCAGCGCAGAGGATAGCAGAGGAGAACTTCATGTTGATGAGAGAAGGTAAAAGAAGGACGGCAGTGGTCAGCGAAGGAAGGATGCTGGTTGGAGATGATATTGAAGCAGGGCGGGGCTTGTATTTAAACTACGGACAGGGAGAAGAGGGGACACGGCTTCTGGAAACAAAGTAGATGAAACGGCGGGCTACAATTGGAAGCATTATAGTGGTTGACGTAAGTGCGGCGGAAAAGGCGCCCCCGGCGAAGCATGGGTTCGATGTTTAACCGGAGGACTCCAACAAAAGAGGAGGCGACTCCGGGCTAGGTGTGCCATGTAGATGGGAGCTTGACCGCTCGGGGTTGGTGTAGGCGTGGAGTTTCGAAGTTGAGACGCCTTGATCCCGGGCCGGCTCGGTCGGAGTGTCGGGAAGGGCGGTCATGGCTGGTGGAATCGCGCCAGCAATTCTCCTGACCCCCACATGCTGGCTTCGCTTAAGTGCTTGTTTCACCTATTCTTCCCCTTGGCAAAACTGCTGTGTCCGCCGCGTGTTTCTCTCCCGCTTGTCACGCTCTGTCTCGCCGTCTCTTTAGCCAGATAGGGCTGTCCGACTGATCATCGCAATGTCGGTCCTTCATGCACTCCGGACGGACTTTTGGCGGGAAGCAGTCAAGTCGATGGCGACGGGCTTCTCTTGTACGCGAGCCCCAGCCCGACGCCCAACGTGATGGCTATGATACATAGCACCATCCACGCCCACAGCAGGATCCTTTTGTCCTGTTGCACTGGTCCAAGAATTTGCATGCGCTCGCGGTGCCATGCCACCCACGCCGGCTCCATGCGCACCTTCACCGTCGGATCGACCTTGGCATTTGCCTCAAGGTCTTTGGTGGTTCCATACGACGGCGGTGACTGCGACCGCGAAGACGCTGACTCGGAGCGCGTGTTGGAGGGCATGGTGCAAGTGTCTGGTCGGAGCTATTAATAGGTATGCTTTGTGCTTGCAATTGGCAAAGGGGAACCGCTCACGGGAAAACGATAAAGGTCAAGTTCGAATAGCTAGCAGAATGGTTGAGCATGTCAATACTTTTAAGTATGCAGCCAGCGCTTCATACATACGGATATCGGGACGCTGTATGCTGATTGCAACCATATTGTCAGTCGCCGCGCAAGCTCGTGCGCCTTTCACGCGCAACACGGCACCAGAACTCCGGATCAACCATTGAGATAGCAGCAGGTCGGCACCCCGTGGTGTTTCGCATGCAATCGGCCCGATTGTGCTCTCTACTTTGAAGGTACCATGACGCACTTTCTTCCAGCCTTATGCCGATATCCGTGCTACACCACACGCGTGAACGGCAAGTCGGCAGGGCGGCAGCGGGGCTGGCGTACTGGAGTTGAGCGTACTGGCTGAAGGCCCCTTGGCGGTGCGGAAGCGTTGTGCCGAGAACCTGTCAGCTGGTCAGGAAGGGATGGGCCATCCATCCTGCTGATCTGACGCTGACGAGCATCATCACGCTGCCAGGTACGGTGAGAGGTTCGTCTTAGAATCACCTTAATGATTACCGGTATATAGCGGTCAGAGCTCTGGCCTTTGTGTCTCTTCTGTTCCTGGTCCTTTCCTGCTCTGCACCTGCCATTTGACCATGGCAGCCAACCCTCTTTTTCCCCATCACTTCATGATAAGTACAACCAGTAAACCGGCGTCTCTCTACAGATTTCGGCCACTCGCAAGCCCTGCGCTTACTCTTGACTCTATTTTCAGCAACATGCGCCTCGCCTAAGAATCCTTCGTGGCTTATTTGGGCTTAGGCCTCACGAGATACTCCCAACCCTCGTCCGAGCTTCTCCCGCCATTCTAGAACAACTTAAATCTTTTTGCCAGCCGCTTTGGGTCATCTATCAAAGGTATTACACTGCTCGGGCTGGCACTTCCATGCGCATCTTTGGTCCTGGGAACCATTTCATCGAGAAAAGCTGCGCTTTGACGAGTGTGGTGTTCTCATCCGTGTTCGCAAAACCTCGGGCAGACCGAAGGATGGAACACAGCCTCGAAGGCACTAGAGGCACGGTCACTCACGGTCATCCGCAGACGTGTTGGTTGTTTACCCGCGCGGTTCTTCACAAGATGCAAAAGAGATATAAGTCCCCATCCAGTTTCTCCCTAATCTCACATGGTACTGCATACGCGCCAATGCTTCATTCAACAATCACTTTACAATCAGTCAACAAATACCGGACAAGAACACTAGAAGCGCCGTCATAACATTTTTCTATCTTTCCGACATCATGACCAACCGATTCGACACCATAGACCTTCACCTCAACTCCCACCCGGAACAACAACATCCAACAATACCATCACAAGACCTCGACGCCATTGAGGCCGAAGAGCATGCCCGAAGCCAGGCACGCGCACAGGCAGAGCTTCACGAAGCAGAATCCTCAAAAGAGACCAAGGAGCGCTTAAACAATCCGACGAGTTCCGACAAGCCACCATCCTACTCGGTCTGCACATCCACTGGAGCCGAGACGCACATAAGGGCTCAGAGCCAGGACGAAGGAGAGTCATCCACATGGGCCGACCTACCACCACCATATTCCGCCCGAGCATCCACGCCAGACGCGGCGACGCAGCATGCGGATGACGGATACAATCCTGTCAGGATGGAGGGCGACGACAAGAAGGAGGGCTTCAGAGAATGGTGGAGGAGGCAGAGGATGGACCATCTGCATCTGCATGGCGCAGCTGCATTAATAGATGCGGTGGGACAAGGCGCTTTGTATGCGGCTGTGTTCATGTTGAATTCAAGCTAAGACATGCTCTTTCCTGGTAACAGTTCTCAGACCTACATCCACGAGAATTGTTGTTCATGGAAGGGCGTGACAAAGAAAAGAAAAAATACATGAATATGCAAAAAAAAAAATTCAAATCCACCTACCCGATATTGTTTTGCGGCTTTTGTTGTTAGAGCCTCGGAGTCCTATTTGGTTCAAAAAAGCGCAAGATGAAAGGTAGGATTATTAACGGTTGAGGCTTTTGTGGCGGCCTGTCTCTCCACCTCTCCCCACAAGCGCACCATAGTTGGCCACTTCACTACTACCCCATTCGATTGCTCACCCCGCGAGTGATTGGTCACCGGCCGTCTTTATCGCCATCACCCCACACAGCGGGATACGCCTCCGTGACGTCACAGGGTCCTATTCCTACTCGGGCGCAAAAGAAGAGGAGTCTGGTAGACAGGAGGCTGTGTGCATTTGTCAAACCCACGCATCGTCCACACGCGCCCGCAACCATTTGCAGCAGAGGCTGCCGAGAGCCTGGAATGCCACATCTTACAGCCAACAAGTTGGTGGTTGCTGGCTTGGCGGGCGGAACCGGGCTGACGGCCGATGGCGGTATTGAACCATTTATAGCTGTGATCAGCCCTTGATGGGCAGCAACGTCACAGCCTCTGGTCATCCAACCTTGCTTTGCTGACTTCCCTCCCTACACTTCAACCTTTCAAACCCAGACCGATCCTCAAAGTCTAAATTATCTACTCGCACCGTTGCTGAAAGAGCATTCCTCTTCTTGCTTTTGAGAAACAAGAAAAGATACCCTTCACAAACACCAATTACCATACAAGACAGCCTCTGCTGTTCAATCTCGTCAGCTTCCTCGTTCCCTCACACCAAAGTTCACAGCTGAACACCATCCCAAGACGTAGAAGTCGACCAAGACGATTCCGAACAAAGCAGCAACCGCTGAAACCACCATACCACCACGTTACCCCCGTTTATCCATCTCACACGAAACCAGCCCCGACCACTCCACCGCACGCCCCAAGCCCGACCGAACAAAAAGCAGAACAAACCGCACCAACCCACCCCACACCAAACCGTCGCCCCGCCCCCTCCCCACCAAGGGGAAACCAAGAGGCAAAAGAGAAAGAAGAGAACCCCTCCATCACACCCGCACCCTCACACCCCCACCACCTCCCCAAAGATCAAACCATGACCACCCTCCCCGACGCCATCACCCTCCACCCAGACGAGCAGCTCCGCCTGCAAGAAATCCAACACCAACACTACCTCCGCCACCACCCGCAGCAACAACAACAACAACAACAACAACAACAACACCTGCCCCCACCACCACCACCGCCACCACACCCCGCCGACCAAAACCAGCGCCAATCCGTCTCCTCGCAGGGCAGCAGCCAGCGCTCCAGCCCCGGTCCGGCCTCCTCCTCGTCGCCCCACACGCCCGCGTCCGGAGCGGGCACGCCCAATCCCGGCCATGGCCCCGATGTCGTTGCGGTGAAGAAGGTGGAGGGGGAGGGGCAGCAGCAGCAGCAAGTGGTGCAGGGGGGCAGGTTTAGGGAGTGGGCGAGGGGGATGGGGCTGCCGCTGGGGCGGAGTTGGTGAGAAACGGACAAAAAGGGACTGTTGAAGAAGATGGAGAGAGCTGTTTTTTGTGATTGAGGTGGGAAGTAGCGGAGTGGTTTAAAAAAATGACGTAGGGAATGAGTTGGTTCGATGGGTGTTGGGGGTTTCCCTTTTTTTTTTCTTTTTCTTGGATTGTTGGGGAGACCGGGGAAGAAAAGCAGATTCGTATTTTTTCTAAATTTAATACGTTTTTTGAACGGTCGGAGTAGGTGTGTATCCAGTGTTCAGCGTGGTTTACTAACATTATCGTTTAATGTTTACCAGCAGTCCGACAAAAAAGCTCGCAGCATGACTAACGCAGGAGAAGGACGGCCGTGGTAAAAGTATCCGGGGTAAAAATGAAGAAGAAAAAAGAGCCAAGAACAATCATACAAATCCTCACAGCAGCTATTCAGCCCGTCCACACACTCACTAATTCCGCCCCGGCAACTCATACACCCCGCTATACGCATTCCGCACCTTCTCGTACCTCGTCGGGTGCCGCTGCGCACCACCAGCACCCCGCGAGTCCAGCTCGACCTCGGTGGTGCTCGAGTCGAGCTCGGCCTTGCGCGCCTCGGGCGGCAGCTCGTACGTTGTGGAGCTGTGCAGCTCTTGCAGCGCCTCCGGCGGCGGACGAACCAGAGTGTGTCTAGGCCGAAGATGACCGCTGCCATGCCGCCGACGATGCCGCCTGCGATGGCGCCGGTGTTAGTGCTGCTGCTGCTGTCGTCGTCTGTCGAGCCGGCAGCGGCGTTGCTGCTGGTGGAAGAGCTGGCGGAGGATGTGGTGTCTGCCGTGCCAAACCAGTCAGTATGTTGAGGCTATCTCCTCGGCCTAAAGGGTCAGGGAAACGTACCGCCATTGTTCCCGGTGGTAGCAGATGAAAACAAGTCGCGGACCGTATCGGACGTCCAGGCCGGGTCGGAATCACTGGAATATTGATCAGTCTTGGAAGCAACCACCTGTGGAACAAAAGGCTTACCCCTTATTGTACCACGCTTGTATGTCATCCGGAGTGTCGTACGCGTCGATATCCGGATCGTAGCTACTAGCCCATTCTAGCGTTTTGAGGTCGAGCACGCCGAGACCGTTCCGGAGGTCATCCGGCTCTTCCCACTTCTCACCCTGCAAGGCCAAACCACCGACCACGGCCATCTGGCGGCTGCCGTTTCCAATCACCTCGCAGGTATGATCCATGCGAGGCTGGCCCTGCGACGGGCCCTTGAACCAGTGGAAGCCGGGCAGGGAGAGCACGTAAACGTCGTTGTAAACGTCGCCAAGGGAAGCAATCCATCCACCGTAGAGGAAGAGTTCATACGTCCCGTTCGACCCCTGGGCCCCGACCAAGCAGAACCCGTCCCGCACGCTCGGCGCATCGCCCGTCGTCTCCTGCGAGTACCACGCCCCCTCGACGGGGTCATACATGGTGATGTGCCGAAGCTCAGCTGGCCCGCCGTGTTCAAGAGGACCGACTCGCTCCCGCTCTCGCCCCCCATCATGGCCAGCAAACCACGACCCCCCGGCCCGAACGGCACCTCCTCCATCTGGCCCCAGAACTGGGTGCCGTGCGTCGTGAAGGCGTTCGCCGACATGTTGCGCCACTCGCCCGTCGTGTAGTTGTATGACACCATGCCGGGCACGGGCGAGAAGCCCGAGCTGCCCGCCCACCGCCCGTCCGTCGCCGCCGTGTACCCCCCAAGGTAGAAGCCCGCGCCGTTCGGCGCCGCCGAGTAGCCCCCCGCCGGCCGCGCCAGCTGGTTGAACGACGCGGCATCGATGGGCGTCTCGCGCGCCCACGTGCCGCCGCCGTCGCCGTCCGGCGTGAACTTCCACAGCGCGAGCGAGGGCGGATCTCCATCGGGCGTTTTCGCCGGTCCAGGCGTAGAAGGCGCTGTTGACGCTGTCAGTCCACAGGTCGGCATACTTCCACACGGGGGCGTCGCCCTTGTAGATGGTGTTGATCTCGACCGAGTCGTTTGTCCAGGCCTTGCGCAGATCGATGGATAGGGTTTTGTTGTTCATACGCGGCAGCACCGCATCGAGCTCGCCGTCGACATATTGTGAGAAGTCGCCGCCATCAATGTATGTACAGGAAGTCGCCCAGCACGCTGTGCGCGCCGGATGAAGTTGCTGGCGAGTGACACGTCGACCGCGCCGCGCGCTACGCCCGCCGCGACGAGGAAGGCGCAATAAGCTGACCCGGCTGCCCCTGGGAAATGCATTGGGGACCAAGGATGGGCGGCTGTGGTGTTTTTGCGGACACGGAAAGGCCTTGGAAGGCGGCGAGGTAGGTAGACGGTAAATGATAACCATGACCCACTCACTGCTAGAACTATTAGCCGCCGCTGCGCCGCATCGCTGTGTCGCATCAGACCAGTTGATCGGGTCCCACCCGTCCCATGCTCTTCAATTGCCCAAACGGGTTTCTCGCAGCGCCCTGGCCATCAAGTGATAATGGAGATACCGCAAGTGACAGGAACTCGATTGCAGTTCTTCACGCACAGGCTCAGGGCGCTCGTGCAGACAAGCTTTTTATTTCTCTTTTTCTTTTTCCGTGCTGAGGAGAGCATTTGGAGGTGCCTGTTAGCAAGGAATGTTCATTCTTTTACCGAAATGAAGCTTGGATCCACGTATAAATAGGTTGGGGGCCACGAGCCCCAGCGCGTACAACGTAATGAAGCCAATGACGGCGCGCGTCTGGAAAAAGCCAAGATATACAATGGCTAATGCGCAACCTTATAGCGGTGAACCAACACGGATGCTGGATGATTTGAGTCAAGCATGCATTCGCTTATAAGCTGGCATGTCCAAGGGTTGAGGCGAATAAGAAGAAGCCATCAGCTCCCCGGGAAGGTCGGCCACGACGTCATGCAGATTCCCCGGAAAGCGGACGCCATTTGATCAAGCGAGAGCAACTAAATAAATTCAGCCCTGTGGTATCCTTTTGCGCCAAAGAAAAATGTACTGTGTATGTATGTACCGGCTGCCGGTAGCAACGAACCCTAAAACCGGCCCGTTTCACGTCGCGTATCATGCCCCGCCTGATATTGTCTTTTCGGTCTCTCCAACCCAGGCACCTTCCCCAAACTATTCGGCGTGCTCATGTGCTTTAGAGGACTGCCTCCCCTCCTCTCTGGACTGCTAGGTCTTCTGTCGACTTCATCTGGCCGCCGGAAATTGACAGACTGCGGCTTGCGGAGTGGCGATGCGGCGTGCGAATACACACCCAAACTGCCACCGTCGCCTGCGCTCGCGTCCGACGTGGGCCTGAAGACAGGCTGGCGCATTGGTGTGCCCCGTCGCGAGCCCGGAGTACCTGCACCTGAGCCGGTGGGCGCCTGAGCATTCGCCAGTCGTGGCGTCATGAACGGGTTCGGCATCGCAGAGCGCGGAAGCCGCTGTTCAGATTGAAGAGCATGGTCTGGGTCGTATTGCGATGCATATGCAGGGTTGGGGTTTGTGCGGAAGCCCCGATTGATTACTGTGGTAGGCGTGTAGGTATCCACTTCTCTTGTTGACGTTGCCTTGGACTCCTCATTACGTGTCTGCGTGCCGACATTGCGGCATGGCTTGTTGAGTGTCGGATGCACAAACTTCGTGTCATATTCATGAAGGACCTCCCGGTGGATCAGAGCAGCATCCTTGGTCTGCTGTGAGAAGTACAAGTGCAGCATGCTGAGCTGCGCTGTCATTAGGACGCCGAGGACCATGGTCGTCACCACGGTCACGCTGGGCCGCGGATCAAGCGGGCCCAGCGGGAGGAAGAGCCAATATACCAGCACATGGCCGGGACTAAACAGACAGAAGAGCCGCAGGCATGTCGGTGTTGGGTCCCACACAGATATCTCCCACACATCTCGGTTCGCATCGGGGTGCGCGCGCGACTGGGCGTTCGATGATGAAACCAAGTTCGAGAGGAATCGCATTGGTGAGGAGGAGAGGGGAGAGGAGTCAACGCGGACGCGACGGGCAGAGGGCGTGGTTGGAGTAGTCTCGACGGGGTTTTCGAAGAGTCGATAGTGACGCTTGCGGTGGAAGGTGTGGAAGGCGTTTACTAGTGAGATGAGAGCAAGTAGATGCACGACAAAAGAGCACTGTCACTTCATCAGCACATGTATGCAGAACTTTGGGTGACGGAGCGGCTTACCAGCCATCGGAGCCAGCCGGTCCCAGCACGCGCTGTGTAGTCTCCAAAAACATCATCACTGCCTGGTAGGTCGTCCCCGCCACTGTTTGCCCTTGTGACCATGAAGACCAGGTTGATACCGATGCCGATGGGCCAGATCCAATCCTTGAGTGCCTCATCCAGATCATTGCCGTTGATCTCTTCCGATATCCACAGCATCCAGTCGTAAGGGTCCAGGTAAGCTTTGATGCGCTCCGAGAGCGGGCGACGGCGGATGAGTGGCGGCATGATGGGGGCGTGGAAAGGGCGGAGATGGTGCGCAACGGTGCGCGAAGCTGTAGCGCGATATAACGGACTGATTTGCAGCTGTGGTAAAGTGGTGGATATGCTAGGTTGAGCAGTGAACCGGGGCCATTGTCACCGTCGGCCTTTGTCTGGTTGCTGTGAAGGAAAGCACAGCCAATTGTAAACAGAGAAGCGGGTCAAAGTTGCGCCGGTTCCATGAATCCCCGCGCCGATCGCGCCTGGTCCCGCGGCGTCACAGCCCGACGACGACGAAGCTCCAGCGGCGTCCTCCACTTCCACGACGTCCACGACAACGCTCGCAGGCGGCTTTCACCAACCATGTCTGCCCCTGCTTCTGCCTACAAGGACCGCCAGTTCCTCGCTGTCATCGGAGATGAGGTACATTCTCATCAACAGCCACCCTCAAGCTCTGCTAACCACTGCTGCCAGGACTCGGTGACCGGCCTTCTGCTCGCTGGTGTCGGCGTACGTTTCGCTCCACCAACACTCAACCCTCCTGCGTTCACAGCCGCAAACCCTAGCGGTCCACGAGACTCCCATGGCTGACGTCGATCGCGAATAGCACGTTACTCCGCCGCCGGACAACCAGAAGAACTTCGTCGTTGTCGATCAGAAGACCGAGACGTCCGTCATCGAGGCCGCTTTCGACAAGTTCACCGAGGAGCGGAAGGACATTGCCATCGTGCTCATCAACCAGCATGTACGGAACCCTTCTTCTCGAGTCGTCCCCGTGGCCCAACAGACAGCGACTGATTCCCACAGATTGCCGAGCGTATACGTCACCGCGTCGATTCCTACACCGCCGCTTTCCCGTCCCTGCTTGAGATTCCCTCGAAAGACCACCCGTACGATCCCGAGAAGGACAGCGTGCTGAAGCGTGTGCGGAGGCTGTTTGGCGAGTAAACGGGGAAGTGGTCGTTCCTGTGCATACCACGGCGAGCATGCTATCGGAGGCCTTTTGCTTGTACAGCTATACATCAATTTATACCCGAACCGAAATCTTACATCCGGGACATGCTTCCCGCAGTATTTCGTCCGTCACATGCCGGCGGCTGTCGGGGACACATGGCGGCACTGGCAGTAGGGATCTTCATTCGGCATGTTGCTCATCTTTTAGAGGATAAAATTGGCAGGCAGTGCGTTTCTGAGTGAACAAGGCCCGGCCCAATCATGAATGTCATTAATCCAGCTCGTGGTCTAAACGCCTCGTCGGCCAAGGTAACTGTGACACAGCCGACCATGCGCGCACGGCATTCGGCCTCGCGGAATACAGACTGAAAAGAAAGCCCTCCTTCCAACCGTAGCCACCAAGACTTTTCCATCTTTCCCTAATATTACAGCCTGCACCGGGATCGCACAGACCACCGCTCATATCGGTTCAGTGAATTTGGGCCAAGTTTTGGCACCACGATCAATAGCAAAGCATGGCGACAATCACCTGTGGAACTGGACGGTGGCGGTGAGGCAAGTGATCTTATCGTTGTCCTTGGTGAAGACGTCGGCGAGGACGGTGTACTTGCCCTACAATCACGCCATTAGCTTTGCGATTTGGGGTAAGCGCGACCAACGTACCGGAGGGATCTCCTTGGGAAGGTCAACGTCCTTGGTGAGCTTGAGGTCGCCCTTCTTGAGCGGGCACTCGAGGTCGACTTCCTTGACGTAGTCGCACAACGAGGCCTCCTGCTTGATCAGGGTGATCAAGCCGTACTTGACCTGCAGGCGCACCTTGGCGCCCTCCTCGATGTCCTGGGACAGCGTGCCGGTCGCCTCGATGGAGAGGGTCTTGCCACTAGTATTCAGTTGCGTCAGTCGGGTCGCGCTTTGCGATACGGCGCGCGGCAAAGGTGGTGGAGCCAGCGACGGGGCAAACTCACGCCTCAGGCGGGTTGGGGGCCAGCTCGACGTTGTCGATGGTCAGCAGGTTGTCGGCAGGGTCCGCGCAGAAGTACAGCGGGTTGCTGCCGGGCACACTGAGGTCCTGGCTGATGACCTCCTGCTTCGATGATATGATGCCGCCCACGCCGCCCAGGAAGTTGGACGACGCGGAAGCCACCAACGGGCTGACAACGGCGAGGAGAAGCGTTGAGACCTTCATGGTGGTTGCGCTTGTGGGATGATGGTATGGACGGGTGTTGTCGTTGTTGTTGCGCCGACGATAACGGAGGCGATTTTGTGGGGAGATGAGACCTTGTGACGGATGACGATGCTGCTTTGATGTGGCTGGGGCCCTTGGCGAACTAGGGACCCTGCGCGGCCTTAATCTGCCTGTCCCCAAACGCTTCCCAATTCTACACGTTGCTCCGCTCACATTGCCACACCTTCCGTCGAGTGACTGTCTGAACGATCGTGGTGTTGAATCATTCGCTAACCATATAATTCACATGAAAAGCAGCATCGCTACAGCTTAGTCGCATTCCCTACACCGACGCTGTCCCGCAGCGCTCCATCCGCTTCCTTCCAAGCATCATATCCGTAGAGCCATGGCTGCACCTCTGGACACGTCCTACAATCGGTCATCAGAATGAGAATTTGTTCCGCTGCTCAGTGCTACTCACCATCTGCTTGGAAAAGCGCAGTCGATTTCTCGTCCCAGCTTGGACATGAAAAGCTCGTCGCGCGCCACCTGCTCGGGTCCGTCTGGCATGTGGAATGATTCTCGCTGCGTCCGGTCAGCATCCTGCGGTTGAAGCTGCACATTCTGTCACCTATACCTGCTTGAAGGTCTCGCGGACTATGGCTTCGCCGCGCGTCTTGCGCAGCAGTTGGAAAACCTCGAGTGCCCGAGGCAATGAAGAACCAGGCTGCACTCCAGCGAGCAGTCTCCCAAGTACAGCTCCGTCTTCTAGCGCTGAATTCGCTCCCTGAGCGAGGTAAGGAAGCATTGGATGGCACGCGTCACCGCTAAAAGTGGGTTAACACTGTTCGTGAAGCTAACGCTGCCAGCACTCACATCATGACCAGGTTTCCTCTTTCACTTATCCATGACTCCATCTGTTCGCCTGTTCACCGTTTGTCAACCTGGTGCCCCTCCACTTCTGCTTTGGAGACTCACGGTGCATCAACTTCCACTTGTCCACTTTGTTCACACATTCCAGGAATCTCGTCAAGATCGGGTCCCAGCCTTGGAACAGCTTCTGCATTTCCTCGACCGACCCTTGCTGTCGGGCGACCGACTCTGGCAAATCATCCGGAACGAGCAACACGATGTTGTATTGTTTGCAATCTTTTAGCGAGTACGCAACGACATGCGAGTCTGGGCCAATCCAGAAATGCACCGAGGGTTTGGTGACCATCTCTCTCAACTCCGGGTCCTTGATCTGATCGAGTTCGAGCACGATCCGATAGGCTAGATCCCCGGTAGGTAGGGGTTGATCCTTGCGGCCAAGAAAGCACTCGCGGCACTTGGACCACAAGCCATCTGCCCCAACCACAAGATCGCAGATGTACTCAGTTCCGCTGGTTGTCAAGATTCGCGGACGTACGGCATCGAGATCGAGCGACGCAACACGCTGTCCCAGTCTCAGCGTGACGCCCAGCTCTCTAGCTCGGGCTACGAGAGCTTGCTGCAGGTCAACCCGGTGCAGGTCGGTAAATGGGGATCCGTATCTCTCTTTGATGCGCTTGTCGAACTCGTCCTCCTTTGCCAAAATGGTTCCAGAGAATCTGTGAACGACTAGAGATGTTGGCTCCACCGCTTGGCTTTGCAGTTTCTCATACACGCCCCATCCCTTCAGTAGTCTGGATGAGTTGGGCGTTATCTGCAAGCCCGCTCCGATCTGCTCATGTGTTAGCACGCTTTCAGTTCTAGAGGGTTCGGCAAAGGTACGCACCTCGGCGAGCTCTTGAGCACTTTCCAGCACAGTCACGCTGTGCCCCGATAGTGCACATTCGATGGAGGCAGCTAAGCCGCCCAACCCCGCACCTACAATGATAATGTCCAGACTCTCGGTACGACGCGCCATGTCGGCCCACTGGAAAGGATTTGAGAGTGATGGGAGAGTAAAGCGTTGACCCATGAGTGCGATGTTGTGACTTGCAATGCACTAGAACGGGCGGCGGTGTCATCTTCTTCTACTTATAGATAGGTCATCCGCGCTGCAAACGGAGCTCGGGAAAGCCGAAAGCTCGCCGCGACACCTATTGGCAGCGCACAGCCTTGAACATGCTGCCGAGGCGATCGAAAGGCCACCAACCAGCGGCGTAAGTAGTACCTCGACTTCGCGATGTGCCCGGATTTGCCGAGGGCGAGAACAGGCCTCCTCGGCTGAGCAGGGTCGGCAGTCAGCCCCATGCCATCGCCATGAGCTGCCCCGGATCCCCATGCACGGATTTCCCGAGTAATACAGTGGACTGCCATCGAACGTAGAGGTGCAGAAGCGTGGTCCCCCACAAACCCCACAGACGTAGATCCCTGCTGCCGCTGCGGGGAGCTCTGACGCTGTGACGCCCCTGCCGAGAGCTCCCGGAGGCAAACGCACAGCG
Organism: Dothiorella sarmentorum; assembly: GCA_023082095.1. NCBI lineage: Eukaryota > Fungi > Ascomycota > Dothideomycetes > Botryosphaeriales > Botryosphaeriaceae > Dothiorella > Dothiorella sarmentorum. Next base: position 153,092 of record JAJMVL010000038.1, read on the forward strand.
GCTCGAACAAGCTCGACAGTCCACCTCCTCTCGATCCGCGCAGACCAGCTGCAACGACATGCTGCCCTCGCCACAAGAGACGGCCGCTAGCACCAACAGCCCCAGGCCTCCACGTCGGCCCCGTGCCATCCAGGCCTGCAACCTCTGCCGTTCCAAGAAATACAAGTGCGATGGCGTCTGCCCATGTTCGCATTGTCGCAGTATGTGTCCCGCTGCAGTCTCTCGTGTATCACTACCGCTGACACACGCTGTTTGCGTTCCAGGGCGCGGTCTGCACTGCGTGTACCGCGTAGCGCCCGTGGTGGAAAGGGACTCGGGTTCGCAAAGGTTGTCCATCCAGCCATTTATGACCTTCGGAGCTACTACCGAATTGACCTGACTTTCATTTTTGTCAGCAGCCTCGTGCGCGATCTGGAGAAACGCCTGGAGCTCGCTGAGGCAGAGAATGCGAAGCTCCGCTCGTCGTACAACGCCCCTGCGTTACGCACCGGCCCTGAGCTCGATCATGCGTCACATAGCCAACCCGGGCCATCAACGGCGTCGCCTGCTATCTCCCCGCTGTCGGAGCAACCTTCCCGAGTGTCAGGACTCAGTCGGGTAGATGAAGAGGTGGGCAGCCCGGAAGAGGGCACTGAGATCGTTGAGGTGAATCCGCACACGCGGGACATTGAGTTCCACGGCCACACATCGTCGGTTGCATTCCTGGACCGCGTCAGGCAGGAGTACGGCTACGGCAAAGCCGACTCTCAAGGTGACCAGCAAACGGCGTCGCAGAAACCGTCGCTGGTGAGCACCTTCTACAACCACGCTTTTGGGACCCAGCCCACCGGCGACGCCAGCGGATGGAACGACGTGCTGGAGAACCAGTTCTTCTTCCCTCAGTCGTACGTCTTCCTGGAGACGTACTTTAATAACCTGCACTACATCCATCCCTTCCTGGATAAGGAGAACTTCTACTCGAGATGCGACGATCTCTGGCAAGGCCGCTTCCAGAACCAGTCACGCAGCTTCATCGCCCTGTACTTCAGCCTGGCCTCGCTCGGTGCTCTGATCCGCACATGGACCGAAGAAAAACTGAACGGCATGGGAAGGTTCGAGTGGAGCCGCATGCTCTTTGAGAAGGCGCAGCTGGGCCTAGGCTTCCCGGGCTCGGCCAACGACCTCGAGGCTGCACAGGCCTACATCTTCATGGCCAAGGTGAGCCAGAACGAGCTGAACCCCAACCTCGCCTATACCTACCTGGGCATGGCATCCCGCACGCTGCTCTCGATCGGCGCGAATCGAAATGCGTCGATTGGTAGTAACGGGTCGGCGAGCCAGCCGCAGGCTCTGGAAGCGGCAAAGACGTGGTGGGGCTTCTACACACTGGAGATCGAGCTCAGCTTTGCCCTGGGCCGGCCGGACAGCTTGGGTATGGATGACTACCACAATCGTCCTCTGCCTCCGATGGATGCGTCAGACGTGGATATCATCCCGGGAATGATCGGCCTGGCCCGTATCATGCGCGCCATCTCCGTGAAGGTCTACCTCCATCGGCTGTCCCTGGCACAGAAACTGCAGGGTGCGATGAATATCGAGATGGAGATGGACGCTTGGGTGGCTAGATTACCGGAAGCAATAAGACCGCAGTTTACCAGTGACGTTGGTCAACACAGCCGATTGGGAGATCCACCTTGGGCGTACTACCAGAGGCTCGTTTTGCAGATCAGTAAGTGATGGACTTAGTAGACATGTTATGATTCTCACTTCTCTCAGGATATTACAACGTCAAGATGCTTTTACTCCGACCTTTCTTAGTTCACGCTTCCAAGTACAACGAGCGAGACCCCAGCTTGGACGATGCAGTCAACAAGTGTACTGACGCGGCGGCGCGGTCCATCGACCTCCTGTATGAGACTTACCGGGTACATATATTCTTCCACACGTGGTACGTCAACCCCAATTCTCGATATATTTCACAATATCTCATCAAAACCATATAGGTGGTACAACATCACCTACCTAACCTTCGCCGCCTCGATAATCCTCTTCCGCGCCGTCCAAAGCATCCAAGAACCCAACCCCCACCACGACTACATCCGCCTCATCGAACAAACGCTCAGCATGTTCGACATCATGCGCGAGTCGGTTGTTGCCTGCAAAACGGCAAAGGTCCTGCGTCAGATGCTCGCCAGCCTGTGCCAGCGCGCCGGCCGCTCGTCAACCGCGGCGGGCGTGCCTGGCGGAGGAGTTGGCGCGGCAGAGAGTCAGAAAATGCCGATGCAAGAACAGCCTGGGCCACCGGCCGCCTTTGGCGGAAATCTCGAGGTCGCGCATCTAGGCTTGGAGTCGCTAGATGGGTGTCAGTGGGATTGGAGCTTTGATTTTAGGGATATTTGGGAGAGCCATGGTGGGGGGTTCCACGGGCTTAGTTGAATCTTGTAGGGCCAGCCGTTGGCAATTCCCCCCTGTAAATGCGTGCTCCCCCCCATCACTTCTTATTCAACTGACCTAGCGCACAGCTCCTAAGAGCGGTATCTGGCTCTCGGGTATCTGCGTTTGAGCGTTTGAATCTGGTATTGGAGCAACGTTCTCGAATGAGATGGGCTTCTGGTTGGATTGGCTGTCTATCTAATATGCTAATATGCTACGTCATCGCTTACTGAAATATTGCGAGCCATGGCAAATTGGTCTCTCTACATGCAAACGAGGCTATTCATGCCATGATTTATGGGGTTTGTAGCTAAAAGCATGTATGTATTTGTTGGGTAGGTACTGGTTCTACAGCATATTGCTGCTCGGCAGTCACCCTCGGTTACTAACATTAAGCATCCAGCAGCAGGCATCCATCGCAAGCCTGGTTTACTCGAGCTCCTTAAAGTCAGAGCAATGCCACTAAACATCGCAACAATGCAGACGCTCTTACTCTTCAGCATTCTACTGCCCTGAAATGCCTTATTCAGACTTTACTGTTGGCGTAGGATCTTCTGGGGGTGGACCGGAGGTGTCTCTGTTACAAGAGCAAGTCGAGAAAGTCTCACGCCAACTTTAAACAACCATGAGGAAATTCCTTGAAAATCCAATAGCTATCAAGTGCTGGACTCATCTGTCCTACACCTTGTCCACAGATCGCCATGCTACGCGCAACGAAGTCAGTCTTTCCAACCTGCCTTTCCAAGTTCATATCTGCGCTCCAACGAAATGGAACCAACCCAATTGTCATCTCCACCTTGTCACAATACCTTTGCCAGTTTGCTGAAGACACTTAGAGAACTTTGAATACCTGGGACGAGCAACTTCGCTGCTCTACTCGGTTCCTGCGAGATGAGATCTTACTATTCAACTAAAGTCGATTCTTTGACAGTCTACAGAGAGCAGAGGCGGTTTCCATGGCGCCAATGATACCGTCAATCTCATGTGACGGGATACGCCAGCTGACTTCTGTCTCACGCACAGCCAAGTATGGCACCGGGACAGCTGTTCTGAGTATCTAGAGCCCTGAAGACCAATGAGTCGCATGAAATCTAGACTCATACATCCACGGCATCTAGGATTGCGAGCCTCAACTTCCCCTTGGACAGAACAGACCCCGATATTTAGAGGGTCGACTCCTTGCCCAACACCGGGGACTCCCAACACCGGGGACTCCCAAAACCTTGCGAGTAATCATCATCCAACGGAAGGCCTTCATCCTCTCCCTCTACGATAGGTCGCAGCCTTCCGTGTCATCCGCCGGCATTCCTATTGATCCTCGGGAAGCAAACTGACCATCCTATAACCACCTCTTCCGCTTCAGCCCCGACGACAAACTGCTCTTCTGCTCTTGCTCTGAAAAGGGGCTCTGCTTCAGCATCGCCATGTTCGACATGGTCCAACAAGACGGCCACCTGCACGTCGAAGGCATCAACCACCAAAGCCTCGTCTACCTCGGCTACTCGCCCATGACGCAAACACCTTCCACACCTCCCTCACCATCGCCACCGTCTGCGGCCTCGATTGGATCGCCGCCTGGCAGTTCGGCAGCCGAACAAAACCACCGCCACCCCCAGGCCGCCCCACTATGCGGAAGAATGAAATCGGGTGAGAGGGGGTAGGGGGTTTGTTTGCGCACAGGAAACGAGCACACAAAACGGCGTAACGTAGCACTGACACAATGATGCAATTCGATTTTAATACACAAGATGCTATATCTTTTCCCGACGCTCCCACGCTCATCCAAATCGGTTACCATTCACTCACGGCATCACCCCTAAACAAAACCTTGGCCAAAAGACCGAGGCCAGGCATGTCCCTACGTGACGAATCTCTCATGAATACATCGCGAGAGGTGAGTTCGAAAACCGAACTTGAGCAAGCAAAAGTAGCTCAATGCGGAATCTGCTCCACCCTTCGCTTCAACCCGGACCACCACCCCAGCTCGCGATACTCGCTCTACCGCCTCCTCCTCGAAGACTGCAGTGCCTGCTCAGGACCCAGCCCCATCTCAGACAACGCCCAACTATGCGCATTCTGCCGCCACCTCCGGCCAGAACACATGATCAAATGCGACTCTCCACGCCAAAGTCCATTCGAACGCCGCGGTCGTTGCGGGTGCACCACAACGTACGAACTCCGCATCGAGCTGGGTTCGTTCGCAGAGCTCCGCGCTCGTCCGGACTGCGCATTCTGCCGATTCGTGGCACATGCGGTCGGCGTGCACTTCGACGTACGTGGTGGCCCGAAGCGGTTCCCGTCGATGAATTTCGCGCTCTTGGTCCTCGACCTGTGCCCTGTCAATCTCAAGGGCTTTCGGCACGGCTACGAAGCTTCCATCACGTGCGACTTGCTTCCTGGGAAGGTCGGGATCAGAGTGAAGGACCTTCACGATTCAGGTACTAAACGTCCGCCAGAGGGAAAGAAAAGGTCGCGTAAAAGTGGCCGCCCACCTCCTCCAATCCATGCTTGGCCGCTCGTCGAACCTTTGATCTCCTGGGATCGCGTGCGGGAGATGATGGCTGAATGCCTCTCCGAGCACTCACAGTGCGAGCCAGCCCCCGTAGGCGTCCTCCCATCCGAGTTTCGGTTGATCGACGTGAAAGCAAGACGCCTCGTCCACGCTGGCAGCGCGTTCCAGCACCCCTTCGTCGCGCTAAGTTACGTCTGGGGCAAGCCATCGAAGCCCACCAGCGGCGGCCAGTCCGCACTGCTCAAAGACGAAACCCTAGCGAATTTGCTTCAAACAATCGACGACGCCCTCACAATCTGCACGCTACTCGACCACTCATACCTCTGGGTCGACCGCCTCTGCACCACCCAAAACGCCAATGCCTCCGCCTCCGCCATCTACACCTCCGCAACCCTCGTCCTCGTCGCCTCCAACAGCCCCACCGCCCACGCCGGCATCGCCGGCCTCACCTCCTCCCCGCGCCCCTGCTCCCAAACCCAAGAGTCCTTCCGTGGCCACCAATACACCAGCGCCCTCCCCAGCTTCCGCGCCAGCGTCAGGCGTTCCGCCTGGAGCAAGCACGAGTGGACGTACATGGAAGCCGTGGTTGCGAAACGCGTGCTCTACTTCTCGGCCGTCGAGGTGTGGTTCTCGTGCGAGGTTGAGGATAAGCGGGAGGACCTGTTCTTCCCGCGGAAGATGGACGGGGATGGGTCGGTTCAGAGGCGCCAGACGCTGGGTTATCGGCTGCTTGGTTGCAGGAGGGGTGGGGGATTGTTGGGGGGCGCTTCAGGTGGGGGGCGCTGGGGAGGGAACGGAGTTTAGGCCTGTCGGTGGCCAGCAGGGCTTTTGCTTCTCTGTATCAATGCATGGTGGTGGACGAGGCTAGTATGTTCAGCCAGACATCACCCAACGAACAGAATATGAACCCTTAATTTGTTTACCTTCCCTCACTTCATCCTATAGTGGAAAGGTCGATGGTTTCATTGCACAGCTTCGAAATTTCTGTCGAACTCTGCCTATACCGACAATCTAATATGCGTAACTCACCTCGTTCGGATGATAATCCATGTTGGCGCCGCCGAAGACTCGGGGTATCATGTCGAAGTCCACTGGATGGGGCTCGTCGGCCGGGCACTGCTGGTTCTGCTACCGTGTGGCACGGATTGTTGATAACTGGATTGATTCAGAGATGTCCAAGACTCGAACTGCGCATGCTATGAACGGTTCCTCTCTTTGTGCACAAATTTCCCAGATTGAAGAGTCGATAGTTGCAGTGGCAACCTCGAGACAGGAGAGCGTTTATTGGCGAAAGCAGGCAGAATTAACATAAAGTTTGGCAGTGACTAGGGCGCATGCTGAGATTTCTCGCAGTGGAGAAGTATGACTCGGACTGTATTTCTGCGGATCATTGAGTGGCACCTTCCAGATCTTCGTCCATATGGACAGCTACCGCATGATGACTGTGAAGCCTCAGATCTGCTTGAAGATCAGGACCAGACATACTTTCCTTGATTCAGAATTATGCTTTTGCTAACTTGGTCGCAAGATTTCCAATACCTTCGCATGAACAGGGGCAAATCTCTGTGCGTAACGAGGCCTGGGCATTCTCTCAAGCCAAGATCATGATCTCGGTTGCAAAGAGTGTGTATGTACATACACTGGATTCGCTGCAGGTCGACAGATGATGCAGCAAGGGGACGCACAAATGGCGTGGTTTTTCACTTTCTCGCATCAGTTTCGCAAAGAAGATCAACAGCGCGCAATAGAAAATTACGACAGGCAAAGGACGGACGGCATGGACGGTTTTGAAAAAAGCAAAAAGTGCGGCAACTCGCATTAACGGTTGGGGAGCACCTGCAGCTCGTCTCAGTCAGTATACCCCCGCAAAAGATACGACGCCACATCCCTTTCCGAGGCGTGCGAGGACGCAACGGGTGGACGCCTTCCCAACGGCTCGGGCGTTTTTCTTTTGAAGCACGGAGAACACCCGTCCGGCCCGCTCATTCCTGCGAGTCGATCACTTGGGGAATGGGAGCTACGCGAGACGGGAGAGTGCAGTGTGATTCAGCAGATTACGGCAAAATAGCTGTTCGTGTGAACACAGAGACTCGCCATCACATTCTTGAACGGAGAGAGGAGGTAGACAAAGTCTTAGATGTGGGTGTAGAACATTCAGCGGTAATTGAACTCTGTTAGAACCCTCGATGCACTTTTCTTTTTCTTTTCTTCACACTTCCAACATCGGTTCCTCAAGATTGCTGCCGAAGATTATTGAACATGGTCGCACGAGCACCGCGGACGTTGTCCCGAAAAGGAGGGAGAGAATAAAAAAAAGGAAATGCAGACATGCACTCTTTGAGTTGAGTCACGCAGGAGGCGGTGGAGTCGTCAGGAGATGTATCCTACGCCGCACGTAGGTAATGTCCAACGGCGTCTCATCGAGAAGCCACTTTAGCGCATGATCCGCGCAACGGGCGAGCAACAGGAGTACGCAGTTACGTATAGCAGGTTTTTCGCTATACGCACAGAGAGATATGCTCATTAAAGTACGCGCCAGATCTACCAATCAGACTGGATCCCGTCGTACCGCTGCAGGTTATAGCTGAACGAGCTCCACCGCAACTTCACAAAATTTCTTTTTTTTTCCCTCGCTGCGTGGGGACGGTCTAGAAGGTGATGCGCGTGCCTTTGTTCCTTGCAGGATGCATATGTGCTGAGACAATGTGCGGATGGGGTTGTTCGGGCGAATAAAAACGACGAAAGGCGGCATCGACGATCTCACGGATTTTAGCGAGGGGAACGCCGGTGGGCTGATGATTGGTTAGCTACTTGGTGATGGGAAATTTGCGCACAGAAAGCTGCTATACTCCGTATAGTGAGAGGGATGTGCAGGACGTGCGAACCCGGCTTTTTGTGCAATCAGAGAAGCCGGTGGGCGGTTCCGCGGCGTGGGTTCTCTGATCCAGGATGTGCACGAATCAGGGTTGTTGGGACCTCCTTCCCGTCAAAGCCGCTCGGTCCGGGTCGCGGCGAAGGGAGAATCCCTGTAAACGGGACGGGTGAGGCTGACTGATGGGCTCCTAGCGTCGTGGCGCCCTGCTTGGTTACGTTGCTTGTTTGGCCTGTGCGATGGATTGTGGTTGCCTAATTCCTCGTTGCGGCAGTGGTGTAGGAGAGGCAACCATTTATCTCGCCGTTTTCGCCGCCGTCCCGGACTAGGTGCAATGACTGGCTGTCAAAAACTCCGACCTGCAGGCAACAGACGTTTCAGGGCCTGACCATGTTCACACATGCCAAATCACTCATCCCATGAGGCCATCCCACTGTGCTGGAAACGATCCATCCCTGCTGGCTGCTGCAGCTGTCGTGTTTGGGACACCGTTAATGCTCCTTTGCACCGGCCGTATTGACTCGTTGGTGAAGGTTTGACTCGCTGGTGGCAGAGGCATGGCACGGAAGCTTATCCAGCACAATTGAGTTGCGGGTGAATATACATAATCGGTCCTACCGGGGTGGTGCGTTTTAACTCATCGCCTCCCGTGCTCTATGAGGCTGTTTTGCCGGATCGCCTCCTGATGCGCGGCCTAGCTGAAAGGGATGGAGCCGTGCAAATAGGTATAACCGACGACGCTAAGAGCGTGCGTACTACGTAGTAGTCGGACAATAGGCCCCCCCTTCGACAAGGATCGACGGTCCGTGATATTTGCCCGTCGGGCTGTGTCTCGAGAGGGAATGCTACCAAGTGTAGGTCCCAGTTTCCAGGTTTGTGAGCACAGGTCACCCCTCCCGTCTGTCGGAGATCAGTGTCGTAGCTGGGGCTTCGTTGCTTCAGATTAAGTACCATTTGTCTGCACGAAAACCCCCGAAAAGCCTGGCTGGGATTTTAACAAAGCCTCTCCGTGGGAACAGTCGTGACGGAATCCCGAATAACTGTCACCGCCATGCTCGCCATCCAGCAAAAGGGCCCTGTGGTCCTCGCCGTCTTGTGGACCGAGACGGCGCTGGCGCTAACAGTCATCACGCTGCGGTACTACACTCGACAGAACATTGGGGGCCAGGTAGGATGGGATGACTGGCTTCTGATTCTCACTTGGGTACGGTCCACCAGAAGCTTTTCTGCGGCTTCGGTTCTAACACGTCGTGTAGCTCCTCATGTTCGCCTTCGCCATCATCTGCACCATCGCCGCCCAACATGGATTCGGAATACACCTGGACGACATCCAGCCTCCGTCCGAGTTTTCAGTGGCCATGAAAACCTTTCTCGTTGGCCAGTCGGTCGTTTCACTTGCCATGGGCACGAGCAAATGCGCCGTTGCTGTATTCTTGCTACGCATCGTCAACAAGATGTGGTATGTAGTTTGGCACCTGCACTCTTTTCCCTGCTGACCCAGTCGAAAAGGCACTACATCATCCTCTGGTTCTGGATTGTGACCATGGTGGCATTCAGCATCTTGCTCTGCGTTTCCGTATTTGCTCAAGTTGATCCGGTAGAGGCCCTTTGGGATCCTTCTGTCACGGTCAAAACCGTGAAACTGAACCTCACTATAATTGCAACGCTTACATGTGGTGAGTACAAGATACGCCATCCTGTCTGTTTCATGATGCTGATGACTGGACCGTACAGCTTGGTCAGCCGCCATGGACTTCTTCCTTGCCATCTTCCCGTGGATGGTCTTGTGGACGTTGAACATGCGGAAGAAGGAGAGAATAACAATCTGCATCTCGCTGTCTCTGGGCCTGTTTGCCGGTATTTGTGGCGTTGTTCGTATATCTACGTTGGATGCCTTGTCCAACTCGGCAGACTATCTCTGTAAGTCCAAAGTAACACACCCGCGATCTCTTGAGATATACTAATCCTTTCAATTTAGGGGCTTGCGCGGACAGCGTTTGCTGGACCTTTTCAGAACTGACCGTGACCATCGTCTGCGTCACGGCCCCGGCTCTGCGACCTCTCTGGAAACGCGTCACGGGACAGAGCTCGTCGGGGTACGGCAACTACTACAAACAGTCGCAGTCCAAGGGATTCACGTCCAAGTCGGACAACGGCGCCATCAATCTCGACTACATGCCTGGATCATCAAAGGTTGTGGAGCCCACTTACGCCGTGCAGGCTGGAAAGGCATCGGTGCACTCGGACGGAAACAGCGACAGGAGTATCTTGCGAGACGGGAAGAATGGCGACGACGCCATCCATCGGGTTCAGGAAGTCACCGTCACGTACGACCATGTCTCAGATGACCATAGCCTGGTCTACCATCCGCATGCAAGATAGGAGGAAGTGGCACTTAATTAACGGTTTTCCTTTGTGCATGCCACTCTCGATTTTCTTGAAAATAACCTTCTATACCCAGCAACAGGCCAGGCCTTGAGTTCAATGGAGTTTTCTTAGTCGTTTTCCATCTGCGTTGTCATGGCTCCCGGCCGTTGAAGTTCTGACTCGGGTCAATTCTTTTTCTGGACCCTGATGATGCGCACTGAACAACGGCTGTCGAGCGAGTCGTATACATGAGTCGCACGCATGAGTCGCACAACGGTCTTCGGCTCAGACGGCCCTACAGTCCCCGTATGAGACGATTCAGTCCTTGTCACGGCTATGCAACGGTTTTCTCACGTATGTATAGCTGAGGCATCTAAGCGAAGGCGAAAGTACATACAGTGGGGTCAATAATAATAGCGGAATCATGGAGATGAATACCTTACATACTGAATCATTCTCCTAGTAATTTGAGCATTGCTTGACCACAGCCATAGTGGGAAGAAAGGGTCTGAAATTGATGCAGAACAACGTGCTTCTAGAGTAAACACTTGATGAAAGCAGCATCACCATCAACTACTGCGTTATTCTGCTTTTCAAATTCTATGAAATCACGCTACGTAGTATAGCGGAGGTTCTACGGCGACTGCAGCAAACTTCCCTTCTCCCGGAAGTCACCCATGATGCACACAACCTCGGATCCCACACGGCGGAGCAGATTGCCGTCCCATCTGATCACCACTCGGTTACAAGGCGACGGCCTCGCGCTGACCGCTTTCACGACAGCAAACAATGAGGGCCGGGCAGAGCATTCGGACATTCTTCCGGGCCTATTCTCGCTGGTAGCTGGGCAGGATCAAAGTGGTGGCATCGGCTAAGAATCGGGCCTCCCACTAGTCAGCATGTGCAGCGAGGAGAGTGATTGATGGGAAAAAGAGGACACGAAGCGTGAAACCTGGTGCGCGGCACAAGCATTCAGGGCTGGTGCTTGGGATGAGCCAAGACGTGGTGAGTCGGGCGCGGCTTTTGATGATACATATCGGCCGTTCGTGACTCGTCCTTGTTTTTTTATGCGAAGAGCCGGTAGGAGGCGTCGGTTGAAAGCTATTTGTAAGGCATTCTGGAAATTCCGCTTGAAGTGATCTTGCTGGTTGGTATATTGATTCCACGGTCCCAGCACATCTAGTCCAAACAACGAACCTTTCGGTCAAAAAAAGAGCTTACCCCCATAGTTACAACGGCCTTGGACTCGACTCGCAAAAGTGCGCGTCTTCTCAGAGCTCTCGGGTCGAGTCATGAGAAAGACCAACAAAAAGTTATGCAAGCATGAAGATCCTCGCCACAATCAGGCTCGTTCGGAAGTCCCGACTGCGCCGTACAACAAACAGCTTCTGGGCCCCAACGCAAGGGCCCGTGGGTGTCCGGGTAGACATGGGGCGGCAGTTCGGCGTGGGTGGGATCGGCGCGGGATGCCTGTTATATGAAACCCACGGGCCCCACCCGTTAAACGCCTTTTGGGAGCATCGCTGGGGCGCGTCCGCAGGGGCCCTTAAAACCTTGCCAAGCCACTGCCAAACCACAATGCTCCACCTTGTCTACTGCGCCGCTTGCAGTTTTTTAGCTGCAGCAAATATGCAGGCACACACCCCGGCTCAGCCAGCACTTCGACGGCCCGGTGCAGCCCTTGAAGAATATGGCCACTCGCCCGAAGCTATTGGGGAAAAGTTGACCGCCAACTCTGCCGGATGCGGGAGGGGAGCCGCGATGGGTGTGGGGGCTCGACACTGAGTACACTGTAGCGATGCGGCACCAACCGGACGAGTTGCTACTCACCACCAATTGGGGTTTCTGCTTGTCATTGTCTATGTAGATGTGAAATTGCAATTGCCGGCTTCTCTCTGCCCATGAGTAAGACGCCTGCAGAGCCACGTGTGAGTGGCAAGCTGCTCCCTTGCCCTCGCGTGTCTTTGGACAAGCATGCCGAACATCTTAATAGATACCACATGTCCCCCCATCCCGCAATCTAAGCCTTTGTTTCTTTTCCCCAGCTCCCCAGCTGGTACTTCTGCTCAGTGTATCCGGGTCAATTGGTCCAGTGTTTCCACCAAACCGCAGTCATGGGCCACGAAATAGCTCCCGAAGCCGCCGTCGTGCGTGCTCACACCAGCGCCATCAGCATCTGGGTACGTCCGCCTTCCTCCAATTACCAAAACTCCACCGTTAACAATTGCCCCCTAACAGACCGTCGCCCTCGCCGGCCTCGGCGGCTTCATCTACGGCTATGCCGCCAACATCCTCACCGGCACCCTCGCCCAACCCACCTTCATCGCCAAATTCCTCAGCACGCCCGACGCCATCGAACGCACCAACGGCATGGTCGGCGGGTTCGTCTCCCCCCCAACCTTCTCTCTCCCACCCCTCAACTAACACCCCCCATCCAGCTTCTTCGGCGGCGCCCTCCTCGGCGTCATCGCCCAAGCCCCCATCTCCTCCCGCTTCGGCCGCCGCGCCGCCAACGCCACCGCCGCCCTCATCCTAATCTTCACCTCGGCCCTCCAAGCCGGCAGCACCAACGTCGCCATGTTCACCGCCGGCCGCACCATCTCGGGCTTCGGCGCCGCCATGGCCTTCGCCAACACGCCGACCTACACGGCCGAGCTAGCCACGCCGCACAACCGCGGCATGCTGGTCGGCTCGCAGGGCGTGTGCGTCGTGGGGTCGTACATCGTATCCGCGGTGCTGGGGCTGGCGTTCTACTTCGTCGACGGCGCGTACGCGTGGCGGCTGAACTTCGTGGTGCTGACGGGGCTGGCGTGCGTGTTTTTGGGGTCGTTGTGGGCGCTGCCCGAGAGTCCGCGGTGGTTGATGGAGCAGGGGAGGGAGGAGGAGGCGAAGGCGGTGTTGGAGCGGCTGCATCGGAGTCCTGGGGATGAGCGGGGCACGATTGCGCGCGCCGAGTTTGTGCAGATTCGCGCGCAGATTAATGCCGAGAGGAGCTTGCCGAGTAGCTATTGGTATATTTTGACGACGCCGAGTATGCTGAAGAGGACGGTGTGCACGCTGTTGGTGTGGACGATGGGGCAGAGTACGGGGATTACGGTGATTGCGAACTTGATTGCGTAAGTTGGGTGTTTGCCCCATTTGGGATGTTTGGAGAGCTGACTGGGGTTTAGGACGCTGATGGGTAACCTGGGCTTCGATGCGGTGCAGCAGCTGGGCTTGGGCGTGGCGTGGGATGCGTGCGTCTTCATCGGGTGCTTCGTCAACGTCGGGCTGATGGACAGGCTTGGCCGCGTGAACATGCTGGGTGAGTTCCCTTTCCCCCCCTAAAGGAAGAAAGCGAAAGACTGACATCAAGATAGTCATCGGCGGTGTTGGCTGCGTCGCTCTCCTGATCATCGAAGGCGTGCTGCAAAAGTACTACCTCGCGACGACGTTTGCGCCCGGGCTCAACGCGGCCGTGGCCATGTACTTCATCTTCGGCGTGTGGTTCACGTCGACCATCGAGTGCACCGGCTACGTCTACGGCGCCGAGATCTGGCCCACGCACCTGCGCACAAAGGGCGCCACCATCAACTACATTGGCTTCTTCGGCCCCGCCCTGGCCTACTGCTACCCGGCCACCACCGCCTTTGCCACCATCGGCTGGAAGTACTACATGGTCTTTGTGGCCGTCACCCTGCCCTGCTGCGTGGCCATTTACTTTTTGCTGCCTGAGACTACTGGCTTGACGCTGGAGGAGATCGGCCCTCTTTTCGGCGACGACGTCCAGGTCAAGTTTGAGGACGCGCTGCACGCCGATCTGGACAACAACTCTTCACCTGCCCAGTCGGTTGAAGTTCGCCCTGACTCCAAGCAGAATGATGCCTAGTGCTTTTTGGCAGTGGTTGAAGGGGTTTGTTGCTGTGAGGTTGAAGTGTTGTGTCGTTTTGTATGATGTGGTCGAGGGGTTGGAGAACAAAAACGTGGAGATGCTTGAGATAGCAGATCAGTATATCAGATTGATACCTAATGTTTAAGATACGCTCTTTGGCCTTTTCATCTTTGTAAACTTCACATGTATTTATCTAGTCTGCGATCACATTTACCAGGAGTCACCAACGCCGGGTAAAACCACAGCGGAACGCCACGAGTCTGAGCTGTGCAGCCTCAAACACTGACAAAAATCCACACCGCCTCCCTCACTACTCCGACTAAACTGGAAACCATTGTAAGAAGCCAAAGAGCTGGTCATCTCCATTGCCATCGTGCGTCCAGATAGATCTGTTAACCACATCACTCTTGCCGCAAGCCAGACAAAAACAAGACAAATCAGGAACAACTCATCTCAAAACCAAAGTCCATTACTACTGCCTCACGACAAAGAAGAAAAAAAAAACAAAAAAAGAGCACCCGCAACCCAGCCCCTACAACCCCCTCGGCCGCGCAAACCTCGCCAACTCCCCATCCCCCAACAACCTCTCCATGCACCCACTCTCCAAACAAACACAAACCTCCATCCCCTCCTCCTCATCCCCCTCCTTCGGCCTGCGCGGATACATGAAAATATACCCATCAACCGTCGGCTTCGGCCGCCTCAACGCGCGCGGCAACCCGAACCCAAAATCCCCCGTCCGATACGCCGTCATGGTCCCCCACGACGTCCCGCACACGTCGACGCCCAGGAACCCATTCACCAAGATGCTGACCCACGCCTTGTTCTCCGTGCCGGCGATCCAGTCGCACGTGTCGCGCACCATCTGCGGGTCCGAGTACTCGGTGATGGAGGCGCGCACCGTCGCGGCGACGAGGGGCAGGGTGTCGGGCGCGGTGAGGGTGGCGATGGGGAGGTCGGGTTTGGGGAGCAGGAGGGCGTTGCCGAGGTAGTGGGGGGGCAGCGGCGGGGAGACGGATTTGCGGATGCCGACGGCGTGGAGGAGGTGGGAGGGGGAGGAGGGGTCGGGGCGGAGGAGCGGGAGGCGCGCGCGCGTCATGCTGCGCCAGAGGACCGCCATGATGGAGTCGTACGTCGACACCCAGCTGTCGGGCGTGGGTTGGGCCGTCGCGGCTTTGAGGGCGGCGAGGCCCGTCGTCGAGAAGTGGAACATGGTTTGGCTGAGGGGCGGCATCTTGAAGTCTGCAGGCGGCGCCGGCGGGTTTTTGACGTGCCCGAGGGAGCGGATTTTGCGCTGCGTGGATTCCATCCAGGCGGGTGGGGGCTTGGCGGTGGACATGAGGGGGGTGCGGTCGAGGCAGCTGGCGTCGAAGGGGGGGAGGGCGGTCGAGGTGGCGAGGGCGCGCGAGTTGGCGGCCCATTGGGAGAGGAAGCCGTCGGTGCCGGGGCCTGTGGGCGGGTTAGTCGTGGTGGTGTGGGTGGAGGGGGGGATTCATACCGTCGGAGCAGCAGTGGTGGACGGCGGCCGCGACGATGATGCCGCCCCGGATGAAGTTGATCTGGGCGACCAGGATGGGCGTCTCGTCGTCCTTGTCTTCGCCGAGGGGCGTCAAGGGCTGCTTCTGGGTCACGGCGATGGGGAGGAGCAGGTCTCCGTCCATCTTGCCGGCGGGGAAGTCTTCCTTGTCGAGGGCGGCGAAGGAGGGGAAGCTGTCATTGTCCGAGATGTCGTTGACGATGTACTCGACGGTGCTGTCCTTCTTCCTCTTGATCCACACCTTGCCGTTGGTCGGGTCCGTTTCCAGCTCGCCGGCGAGAGAGCGGTACTGGCTGAGGGTGATTTCGAGTCCTTCTCTGAGGGTCTGGACGATCTTGTTGCGGTCTGCCCCAGCGTCGAGCTCGTAGGTCAACTGTTGCGTGGTTAGCTATTATTTGGAGCAACAGAGTCGGGGGGGGTCAACCGTCAACAAGCTGTAGATTTTGGGCAAGGCATGGTCGATTTCGCTGAGCTCGAAAGCTTCCACGGCAGCGTCGTTTTCGTAGCCACGCGAGTGGATGCGGAAGACTTCCTTGTTTCCCATATTGACAGTATTTTGAAAGATTGTTCCAAGCAATCAACTGCTACTGAGGACCGGAGCTCACCCTGGGCGTTCCCCTGCTTATACCAGTGTGCCCAGCTACGACAAGCTGCATGGTGGGGTCGTCAATGGAGACCCCAGTACGTGATCCATGCCAGGCACACACGTACTCCGTACATAAATCAGGCATAAAAGAGGTGCGGCGAGGCGACATTAGCCAAGGCGATCACCGTTCCTGGTGCTCCGTGCATCGGCTGATGGTCAGGGAAGCTGATCATCGCGGGGCGAGTCATTTCAGCAGCCTTCACCCTCTCTTTTCGGCCCTATGCCGAACCCACCTTCCATGTCGTTGCCGGTCCGACCTTCCAACCGCCCTGCCGACTCAAAATTGTGCACAGGACTTTAGCTTGTTGCTTGCCTTACGTGGGATTTCATCTGGTCAAGGCGTGCTATTGCAACACTCCGCGGCAACAGCGCTCATCGGAAAATCGTCCGCCTCCCCTGTGAAACAGGCCAATGATTCAATCCCTCCGCTGCAAACTTCCAAGGTTTGAGATGCTTCGATTCCAGGATCCCGTACGAAGTCCAAGCATCTGTCTGGGAACCACTTATTATTCTCTGACTGGAAAATCCATGTTACGCGAGACAAGTCAGGATGTTTAGTAGGTCATTGTCGTTTGTGCTGGCTCTTTGACTAGCGATGCTTAATCCATATGGCAGCTTCAAGGAAGGATGGTACTGATAGACGTGTGGTTTTGGCATTCCTAGGCCGTACAATTGGTCCCAAAAGTTGAGTCGCCGGCTTTGTATCTCCTCGTAGTTTATTGGCTCTCCTGCTCGGGCTTCACTTTCATCGTAATCGTCTCAGTCTCGTAACCTTTGCCGTTCCTCACGGCCAGCTGGTACTCTCCACTCCCAACAAGGTCCTTCAAGACCAGCTCCCGCGTCCGTCCAAGACTCTCAATGGCACTGATGCGATCGATGGTGGCCTCGAGGTGCTTCTTGAAGCCCGGCCGCCGGCAAACCTCGCGGAAAGCGTGTTGCATGGGCACCGAATCAGCCCGCACCATGGCGTTTGAGTCAATGGCCACGATGTTGATGTGGTCCAGCTGCTGCAGGAAGTCGGCGCGCGTCATGATCTGTCGCGCATCGTGCACGGCGACTTGGGAGAGCCTCGTGGGGTCAGTGTTGCCCTCGGCCGATTCCTGCTCCACCAGAGCCGCTGCCAGCACCATGGCAGCCGCCTACCGGCACCGTCAGCGTTCCCGATCCCGTTTTCAACTCCAGGCTGTACTTACGCAGAACTTCTGCTGGTCCATGACATCGTCGTCCATTTCCTCGCCCAGGATCCAGCACTGGTTGAGCAGCCAAATCTTCTCCCTGCGGCAGATGAAATCGCTCTGCGCCATCATGTCGTCGGCCTGGGCCACCTGGTTCAAGAAGCGCAGCCGCCCGCCGACCTTGTCGTACACCTGATCCAGCACCGACACGGGCACATCCTCGTCCTTGAACCGAGACCTGAAGTTCTTGAGCGCGCCGACGGCCACATCCCGCGACACGTCCGGGATGTTCAGCACCTGCATGCGCGTCGCCTGCTGGATCAAGCGCTCCGAGATCCAATAGTCATCGCTCGACAAGACTAGCGTGATCAAGTTGCTCGCCGACCACATCTCAGCCCGCTGCTGGATCAGCTCCAGCAAGTCCCTCCCATCCTCGTCGTCCTTGAGCAGGTGAATGCCGTTGATGACCAGCACCAACGGCGCCTTCGCCTTCTGATGCCGCGTCAACGCCACCTTCTCCAGCTTGTTCAGCGCCCTCTCGATATCCAGCAGCGCCGTCGTGTCGCGCGGCCCCTTGAAGCTGAACAAACTCCCAATATAATCCTCATTGAACTCAAAATCCAGCGCCTTGCCCAGCCGCACGCGGAAGATCTCCGGGTCGCCGTGCGCCTCGAGCAGCGCGACGCCGGCACCGTTGGCCTTGCGCATGCCCTCGAGCAGCATCGACGTCTTGCCCGTGCCCTTCTCGCCCGTGATCAGGTAGTAGTGGCCGCGCGTGCGCCCCGCCAGGATGTCGTCGATGAAGCGCTGCTCGCCGCGCTGGATCCACCACGCCGCCTCGGGCACGTCGCCGCTCGTCACCACCGGCTTGCCGCTGCCGTCCGAGTGCCGCACCAGCGCCGCCAGCTCCAGCGACGAGAAGCCCGCCTCGAAGGCGTTTTCCATCTTTTGCAGCACGCTGTGCTTGTAGTAGCGCTGGTACGCGAAGCCCACGGCCCCGAGGATGGCCACCGAGGCGAGCGTCGTGATGGAGCTTTCCAGCACCTTGCTTTTCCAGTCGCCGTCGCCGTCCCCGCTGCCGCTGGAGTTGCGGCTCCCTTTGCCATTGTTGTCGACGTCGGGGTTCCAGAGCGGGTGGCCGGGGAAGAGCCTGTACCGCGGGATGTGGCGCGGGTTGCGCAGGTAACCTGCGGGAAGGCTTTTAGCGGGCACTCAGCGTCGGGAGGTTTTTGTGTTACCGTATCTTGCCGAGCGGCGCAGAGCCGGTGTTGGAGTCCTCATGGTACAGTAAGAAGCCGAAAACGGTAAGCGGGAAACGAAAAAGGGAAAGTCAATTGACCCAATAACACGCCAGTAAAGGAAATGATGATGAATTGAATTCTGGGGAGGTGAAAGACGCGTGCTTTGGGAGCGCGACGCGTTCCAGGCGAAATGCGTCACCGCTGTTTGAGTCAGTGTCTGGACACGTCATGCTCTTCTCCGCGTCACGTCGTGGAGATCCCAAAACTCGACTGGAAAATCGCAGCGACGTCTTGAAACCAGTTTTTGACCTTTCTCTCCCTTCCAGACCTCCATGGTTGTTGAAAATGTTTCGTACCGAGCCTAGAATCTCGCTACTCCGTGAGGAAGGATTGACCACTATTCCCCTTACCATCTCAGTATCCAACATAAGCTTTACTGCTCGCCGCCTTTCTAGATTTCCTACAGATCATCCAGCACAATCCTTTCAACAAGTCTCCATTGTGTCTATTGTCTAGTCGATCAACAAAAGAAAAAAGCAAACACCCGCTTCCCACATATGCCAAAACCTGACGCACCATCTCCAGCACCCCCAAACAAAATCACTCCTCCTTACTCCTCACTGCTATAAGACCGCACCCTCTCCGCCCCCTTCAACGCCACCTCCTCCCTCACCACCGCCGGCACCCACACCGCCGCATCGCCCCACCTATCCACCGTCAAGCCCGCACTCCCCGGGTACTTCATGCCCGCCTCCAACTACCGCTGGTACGACACGTTCCGCAGCCGCTCCGCCTCCACCGGCGTAAGCTGCAACTGTATTCCCGTCGCCGTCAGCACATCATCAAAGTAAAACGCACACGGAAAGAAAAGAAAAGCAGAGTGTTGTGGCAAACAACGAAAGAGAAGAGAGAAAAAAACTCACGTAAACCTCCACACCCACCGCATGCACCACCAACGCCAACCACAACGCCATCCCAAACCCCATCCCCAACGCCACCCCCACCGCCTCCCCGCCCCCCTCGCTCATGCTGGCCCGCACCAGCGCGACGGCACCCGGCTCGGTGCCGGCGAAGTAAGGGGCGCAGGCGGGGTGGGCGGTCAGGGTGGGGGCGCGGTCGCCGTGGTGGATGTAGGCGAGCTGGGCGCAGGGGCGAGGAGCCCAGTAGGAGCGGTTTGCGGAGACGACGAGGGCGGCGATGATCATGATGATGCGGGCAGTGATGATGGAGCCGAGCTGTTTTTTTTCAGTCCAGTCAGTATCGGTCCCGTCGAAAAGGAGGGGAGGGAGACGCGTTTACGTAAAACCAGGCTCGCAGCATCCAGGCGCGGTGCTGCTCGATTTGGAGGCGCTTGATGTTGTAGTAGGACAGGGCGAGGGCGGCGGTGGTGGCGAGGGCGAGGACGCCGACGACGGCTTGGGTGTCGAGGCCGCCGCCGAAGGCGTGGCGGGCGATCATGAGGGCGCCGGCGTTGGAGATGGGGACGAGGACTAGGATGATGTAGCCGTTGATGCGGTGGAGGAGGAGGGCGCGGTGGCGGATGGCGGGCACGAATTGGAAGCAGGCGAGGAAGGCGGCGGGGAGGATGGTGGACATGTGGAGGATGATGCCGGCTTTGTAGTGGCCGCGCGTGTAGAAGTAGCATTCGCCGGGGGCGGCGCCCGTTCCGCCTGGCGCCGAGGGGTTGCAGAAGACGTTCTTGAAGCTGAGGTATTGGAAGCGGGCGAGGGTGAAGCCCATGAGGGCGCCGGCGAAGATGAAAAAGAGGGTGAAGTTGTAGCCTTTGCTGAAGCCGAGCGGGTTGTGTACCTTGCGAGCGCTGGCGACAAAGCGGTTCGAGGGAGGACGAGTTGGTTGGACCATGGTGTTTCTTTGATGATGGGAATGGAGTTGGAGTCTGGCTGACATGCGGTGGATAGGACACTCACGCCAGACTTTATAGGCCTGCTTCTTCCCGGACTTCCCTGAGGCTATGTCAAGCGGTGCAATAAAGAAAGGAACAAGTAATGCTTCTCTTCTTCGCCTAGTGTGGCACGGCACAACAGCCATCTCTAGTGACTTCGTTGTCGTCATAGACTTTGGGGCTCAGTTGTGTAACGTTGAAATCAGCTCAACAGGACTCGAGAAGAAGCCCTCTACTAGAGGTAAGTCACCTTACCCTGTATAAAGCTGTATCGCTTACTGCTTAGGTGTTGTAGACTGGATACAAGAGGAGGGGAGAGCAGTTCCCATCGACCTTCTGGTCGGCGTTCCGGGCAGATCAACGACATGTAGGAGGCGGAAGAAGGGCGTAAGCTGGGGCAGTGCAGAGCAGCGGAAGATGTGCGGTGGCGCAAGCTGGAAGCGGGAGCCGGGGTAGGGATTATGGATGACTGACCTTCTGCTGCCGCGCTGGTCCTCGGGAAAGATCTGAGCCGGAGCCTGAGGATTCACAGAAGTAGGCTGTCCGTTACCGGGAACATAGTCCGCTGGATTGTATGGCTTTGCAGAAGAGTGGTTGTGCGCTGCATTGTACGTAGGGTTGGGGGTGCGCATAGTTCTTGGCAGCCATATGCACAGGCGGACGTCGTGAAAGGAGTTCGAGCGTTCGAACCTCTCAAGCGTTAAGTAAGATGCTATACTAAACAAACGAAGTGAGGTAAGCCAAAAGGCAAAGTCGAGAAAAACAGTAGGGCAAAAGAGCAAAACTATATGACTACGGGACTCCGCACCCTCCCGAAGGGGGAGGATCTCATTTAAGGGTTGACCGCAATCATATATAAACAGACTCCTAGGAACCGCCTGTTTGAGTGTAGCTCGAACCCCTGACCTCACGGGATCGCCTCTGCCTAAATCTAGGGGAATGACTAAGTGCCTTCCACTAGACCTCATCGGCTTCAGCTGGCTATGAAAGGGTCTCTGTTTTGGATCTTTATATCTGTCATGCCCGCCCCCGACAATTGCAACTTGGCTCTTTCCAATTTCCAAAGCATCTTCGTTTCGAAGTATGCTGAGCGGAGAGGCACTCGTCCGGTGCCGGTTCTTTGTGAGCTACTGCCACCCCAACGCGCCAAGCTAACCCGATTCCGCAGTGCGATCTCCAACAGCCGTCGTGTGGGCAGTAGTGCATGACCTCGGGCTTACAGTGCGGCGGCTGCGACAGACCGCGCATCTTCATGAACCACACCGTCACAACCAAAAGAGTGGCGCCCGCCTGCAATGCTCTGATTCCCCAGCGCGCCCAGATCATCCTCCCCGACGCCCTCACTCGCTCGGTGTACGAATCCAAGACCTTTGGCCTTTTCTGGGAGTCATACCTGCCCCGAGGCAAGCCCTTCTGATCTCATGCCGACGCCCAGTTCACCACCGGATCATGGCTGAGCATCGTAGACTCCAGATACCACCGGTCAAGCATGCGCTGCTCGCCCTCAGCTTCGGGACGGTTGGCCGGCAGCAGGGCGAAGTTATTCGGCTGCCAGCAGACAGTCGGGCTCAGAGCCATGATACCAGAAACCCGTGATGCTTCTCATTTGGGTTTGAAGTCTTCAATCAGACGTATAGCATGAGCAGAACGTCTTTGAAAACCAGATCTGAAAGCATCCCAAACTTTCTAAGAGAAAGCATATCGAACCAAGAACATCTAAGTCTCATCTATATCATCTACATCATCTATATACAACACACATTACAGCCACCAGCCTACCACAACGCATTCCAAGTCCTCAAAAACGGATTCTTCGCCGGCGGCTCCGGCGGCGCATCCTCCCAAACCCTGCACTCCTCATCCACCTCCGCCTTCCCGCTCCAAATATCCGCCTCAGCCGCCTTCACAAACCTCGTCTTCTTCGCCACCTTCCACCCCACAAACGCCACGGCCGCGAACGCCACGCCAAAGTACGACGTGATAAACCCCTGCAGCGAAAACGGGCTGAAGACATCAAACCCCACAAACACCAAAATCGTCAACCCCGCCGCGATGCCGACGTACGCGCCGTACGGCATGAAGGGCGCGCGCCAGCCGAGCGCCTTCTCGCGCGCGATGCCCTGAGCGCGCAGCGCGCGGTCCCAACCGACCCAGGTGACGAGCATGGACGTGTAGGCGATGTCAAAGGAGCAGATGGTGAGGTCGATGAACCAGCCAAAGACCTCGGTGGCGGACGACGAGGCGACCATAAAGGTGATGCAGCCGATGAGGGCGACGATGGAGACGCAGTAGATGGGGATGCCCGAGGCGGTGCACTTGAGCAGAAAGCGCGGGGCCTGGCCGTCGAGGGCGAGCGAGTAGAGGGTGCGCGACGCCGAGTAGAGGTAGGCGTTGCCGCAGGACCAGCCCGACAGCATGATGAGGAAGTTGATGAGGTCGGGCAGGCCGGAGATGCCCAGGTTCTGGATGCCGATGACCCAGGGCGAGGCGGCGGCGCCGGCCGAGCCCGAGTCGATGGCGCCGAGGAGGCGGGGGTCGCGGCTGGAGCAGATGATGCCGACGCAGAGGGCGCCGAGGACGTAGAAGACGAAGACGCGGAGGAAGATGTTGCGCGCGATGCGCGGGATGTTCTTGCGCGGGTTCTCGATCTCGCCTGCGGCCATGGCCACCAGGTCGGGCCCGCCGAGCGAGAAGGCGGCGTAGAGGACGCAGCTCCACCAGCCGAGGAAGCGGCCGGATGAGCCTTCGGTGTAGTACTCGTGCATGGGGCTGTCGTTGGTCCAGTTGCGGAAGCCGTAGGCGTCGTGCTTGGGGTTGCCGCCGACCATGGTGATGAAGGTGAGGAGGATGAGGCCGAGGATGAGGAGGATTTTGGTGCACGAGAAGATGAATTCGCTTTCTCCGTACCATCTGGGTTTTGATTAGTATGGGTTCTTCGTGGGAGCGTTGTGGGGAAGTGAATGGGGAGAACGAAGGGAAAGAGGAGGAAACCACTCACTTCACCGCAAACACATTCAGCAGCAAACACACGCCCAACGCCATGGCAATCCAAACAGCCGGGTTGATATCACTCCAATACTGCATCACCGTCGCCACGGCACTCAGCTCGGCGCAAAACAGCATGCTCGCGGCATAAAAGTACGTCCACCCCAACATGAAGCCAAACGCAGGATCAACAAACCGCGAGGCGAACTCGTAGATGCTCCCGCGGATGGGCAGGTGTGCCGACATCTCGGCGACGCAGAGGTAGCAGGGGAAGACGAAGACGGTGGGGTAGATGATGAATGCGAGCAGGACGGAGAGCGGGCCGGCGGTGCGCAGGTGCGAGCCGATGGCGACGAAGAGGCCGGTGCCGACGGCGCCGCCGATGGAGATGAGCTGCACGTGGCGCCCGCTGAGGCCGCGCTTGGTGGTGCCGTACTTTTGCTTGATGCTGCTGGCGTCGCCGCCCGCCGTGGCCATGGGGTACGTCTTGCCGATTTCCGAGGCGGCGGGGGACGAGGGCG
The DNA here is from genome assembly GCA_023082095.1 of Dothiorella sarmentorum. Taxonomy (NCBI): domain Eukaryota; kingdom Fungi; phylum Ascomycota; class Dothideomycetes; order Botryosphaeriales; family Botryosphaeriaceae; genus Dothiorella; species Dothiorella sarmentorum. The sequence goes on from JAJMVL010000038.1 coordinate 177,134, forward strand.
GTTTTGTCTCGACGACCATGTCTTCGGGGTCGGGTTTGCCCATGGTTGGGGTTAGGACTGGGACTGGGACTGGGTGAGGACTGGGCGAGCAATGGGAGGGCGGCTTGCTTCAGCCAGTGAGTTCGAAAAGGGTGTTGAGCCGGGAAGACTGAGCAGCACAGGAGAATGAAGAGATGCTGGCCAGCAGAGGGCCTTTTATCTATGTCTATCTGGGGTTTCGAAACAACCAAAAGGCGTAGATACCAAATGTGAGCGCCAAGTGTCGGTGTCAAGCCCGAAGAGCTGAAGATCAGGGCGGCAACGGAGATTTCCCTTGCCAATTCTCCTGGGGTATCTCGTGGCGTATGCGATAAGTACGAGTAAGTATGGGGAGAAAGCGTGCGTATACCCGATAAGATACGGCCCCGCTTTGACATAGCCGAACAGTGAAGCAGTGTACTTCTGATGTGGCGCTGGTGACGCCCGGAAGAATGCGCGGGTCTTATCTGGCCTTGGCAAATACTCCCAAGAGGCTGCCAAGAGCGCCGTCGGTGAGTAAGGCGGTGGACAAACGCTTATCGCATCTCGATAGAAGCAGCATGTCGTGTTTTTATGACAAGCTCCTCCTAATCCGTCGGCAAAGTCTACACGCCTCGTTCCTGCATCAGACGAGTGAGAACAAACGATGCAGTAGCAGTGTGTTGCAACCAGGACGCCGGCGATGCAGGATGATATTTCCGAATCCGGCAAGCGCTCGCGCCAACCGCTCCCAAGCGACTCTTGTATCCGCGCAAGCTCAACGCCACACTGCTTGCCTTTCTCTCTCTCCCTCGCCCTCACACCCACCCATCACCACCACCTCCAAACATCCCATACCCCCCCGCCATCCTCGCAGCACCGCCCCCCAGCTCCCTAACCGTGCAATACAGCACAACCTTCTCCCCCCCTCCCCTGCCATTCCGGCAGCACCGCCACGATATTGCAAAACACGTATCCCACCCCACAGCCCCGCCTGCGCCGCCTTCCAGACGCGGTAGCGGCGCACGCGCAGCCGCCGAAGCGGAGGTTCATGAGCCCTTGCTGCGCCCAGAGGAGCCAGTTGGCGAGCCAGAGGGACCAGGATGGGGGTGTCGAGGGCCGGGGTTTTGCAGGTAGGTGGGTGTGGTTGTGCTGGTCTGGGTGTTAAGTACGCGTGACTTGTCGAACACCCAGTCCGAATAGGGGTCGTTTTTGAATGCCTCTTGGATTGTCACAATGGCGCCGTCGGTGTCGGCGGGCGTCATGCGAGAGACTTTGATCGCCATGGTGGCAGCTGTGTATCTTTTCACCGTTTCCTTTAGTTCCTCCTTTCCACTATCCCGGATCGTCACATTTCGCAGGTATTTGGACGTCAAAGTTGGCGAGAATGGCCATCCAAGAAGTCCCCTGGCTGACGAGTAAGACTATTGCCGACTGGAAGTTGCAGTATGACTGTGGTCGACGAGTGTGGATGAGAATGGCTGTCTCGTACAGGAGCAGTAAAGACGAGGCAACCACTTGCAACAGAAAGAGCAACGGATGTTTTATACTCGAGGACGTGGCTGCGCTTATCATTTAGCATCCGAGTGGGGCCGCCTGCCATCCAACCGCCAGCCTAACTGCACGCGGCAAGTACACGCGGAACTTGTACTTTGTAGCATTCAGAGATGAATCAAGACGTAAATTATTTCCTAGCTCATGCGCGTTAAATCATATCCTACAGCTCTTCAACCCCTTCACCAAAGAAGAAGAAAGCCAACAGCCCAAACCAGCACCCCCTTCACCACCATCCCACTCGCCCCCAATCCCCCCGCCGCACCACCCGTACTCGTCGACGACGCCGCCGCCTCACCCGTCCCACTCCGCGACGACGACGACGACGCACTCGTAAGCCCATCATCCGTACGCGACGCACTCGCACTCCTACTCCTACTCCCACTCCCACTCCCACTCCCCGTAGCGCTCGCACTCGCACTCGCCACACCCGACGAAAACACCACGGTGCTCGACCCCCAAACCACCTCCCCATCCGTCCCCACACTGACCACCTGCCCCCCACTCAGCGTCGCCACCTGCCCCTCCCCCACGCTCGTCCCGCCCACAAAAACCGTCCCATCCACGCTCGTCACCCCATACGTCCTCCCTCCCGCCGTCACGACCGCCACCCCATCCACCTCCCCCGCCGCCGTCGACCCTCCAACCGCCACCGTCCGGCTCCCTCCAACCACCAACCCCCCACCACTCCCACTCGCCAAACTCACCACCACCCCATCCGCCAACGTCACCGCGCTTCCACCCGCCACCACCGTCGCCGATCCCGACCCACCCACCACAACCACCTCCCCACCCGCCCCCCTCGACGCCGTCACAACCTCCCCGCTCGCATCCGTGAAGGAAACAACCCCCCCAGCGACGCCAGTCCCCGCAGGACGCACCGTCGCCGTCTCACCCCCCACAACCACCACGCCCCCACTCCCCTCCAAACTCACCACCGTCCCGCCCACCGTCGCCTGCGCCCCGGGCGTCAACGTCACGCTGCCACCCACCACGACAGCACCCGAATTCGCCGCGTCCGCAGAGGCCGTCACGCCGTTCACAACCGTATACCCTTGCCCCGCCGCCGCAGTGGTACCACCCGCCAACGCCACGGTCGACGACCCGCCGACGACGACAAAGCCCGTGCCGACGGACACGGGCGTGCCGGCCACGAGCGCCGTGGAGCCGGGCGCAAGGGTCTGGGTGCCGCCGACGATGATGGCGGCGGGGTTGGAGGGGTCGGCCGAAGCGGGCACGCCGTTGATGGTGTAGGGGGATTGGCCTGCGGCGGCGGTCGTGGCACCTAAAGCGAGGGTCGAGGAGCCGTCGACGACGATGATGCCGCCGGTGCTGCCGATAGAAACAGGGGTGCCGTCGATGACGGCTGTGGTGCCGGGCGCGAGGGTTTGGGTGCCGTCGACGACGATGGCGCCGCTGTTTGCTGTGTCGGTTGGGTTGGGGCCGACGATGACGACGGAGCCGATGGTGGCCGAAGCGGGGGAGTTGGCGGCCGTGGCCGCGGGGGTGAAGGCGGCGGTGGAGTCGCCGACGACGACGATGCCGCCGGTGCTGCCGATTGAGACGGGGACGCCGGCGATGTTGGTGGTTTGGCCGGCTGAGAGGGGCGCGGTGCCGATTACGACGCCGCCTGGGTTGCTTGGGTCGGCCGAGATGATTTCGCCGCTGACGGTGGCGATGGGGGCAGGGGCGACGTTTGAGGATCCCTGCTCCGGGTTGGCGGCCGTGGCTTGGGATGCTGCGGCGCCACCGTTGGTTTGCTGAGGGTCGTCTGCTGGGTTGGCGGCCGTGGTTTGAGATCCTCCAGCGCCGATGGTGTTGCCGGTGCCCGGATCGTTGTCATTGTTGTTGCTGTCGCCACCGTTGGTTGTTTGCGGAGGAGCGTCTGCCGGATCCGATGCCGCAGGCGCGACAGTGGCTTGCGAGACAACGGCGCTGATAACGCCGCCTAGACCCGGGTCATCACTGTTGTTGCTGTCGCCGCCGTTGCTGGTTTGCTGAGGGTCCGATGCCGGGTCCGATGCCGGGTCCGATGCCGAAGGGGCGGCTGTAGCTTGCGAGACAATGGCGCTGATGACGCCGCCCAGGCCCGGGTCGCTGGTTGCTGGCTGCGTAGCCGCTGGTCCAGGGTCGGCGGAAGCGCCTGTGCTGGGGTCCGCCGGATCAGCTGCGTCAGAGGTGCTGTCGTTGTCACCGGGGTCCGCAGGATCTGTAGTCGCAGGGGCCGGCGCCGTGGTGATGGTGGGGTCGGGCGAGTCCGGGGAGGAAGCCGGGACGGCTGCCGTCTTGGAGGTGACCGGCTTGCTGTCACCGGCCGTCGAGGTCGGGACCAGAGCGTAGGCCGGGGTCAGGGGGATGGGCGGGTCGAAAGTGCCGGCCAGGTCGAGCAAGCAGGTGGCCCAGGCCGGGTCGAGGGATTTGATCTGCGGCGGCAGCAGAAGCGTGGGCTTGTAGGCGGGCTGGTAGATTAGAGGGCAGAGGTTGTTCTTATCGCCGTACTGCTCGCCGTTAACGAAGTTGGGGTACATGAGGCTGCTGTATTGTTCTTCTGCATAATACTCGCACGCGTTGCCTCCTGAAATGGCCGCGTACCAAGCAGCGGATGCGACGGTTTCCATGTCGTCGAAGTTGAAGGGGTAGCCGGCGTCGGCAAAGTAGTAGTGATAGCCGCGCGCCGAGTACAGATCTTCCGAGGCAATGGTGAGCATCACATTGCTGTGCACATCGCCTACTTGGCTCATGCAGCCTGTGGACATGGCCGAAACAACCGGAAAGGAGAGGTAGGCATTGCCTTCGAAGAAGGTGTAGTCACCCGACGTTGCGTATGGTCCTATCATAGTGAGCTTATTGCTGAAAGTCGGAAGGAAAGGGTCTCAATACCATCTGTGACGGTGGCATGCGTCGTATCGGTTCCATAAGCACAGTTTGCAGCATCGTAAGCATTCGCCGACGTGAACGGGGCCGTGGTCGAACCAAACGGACAGACCGTCTCGTTGCTCGCCGAGCAAATGTTGATTGTGCGGTTGTTCTGTCGCTTGGGGAAGTAGATGAGCTCGACTTCAGGGGCGAATAGCCTGCAATTCCCGCACTTGTGCCACTCATCCTGGTCTTCACAACCGTCGATGTAAGAAGGTAAAGGAAGCGTCCAGTTCTTGTCGTTGTAGTAGCCATCCCACAGCGCCTTGCAGTCAGTTTTCGTGACATTGCACGCTGGCGCAGTTCCGGTCCATGTTGCCGAGTAGCCGGTGGTGTATGTCGAGTCGAGTCCTGTCGAAGTCCAGGTAGTAACGGGCACAGGAGATCCGACCATGTATGTGGCCTCGTTGTAGTCGTTGCAGGCAGATGTCCGCGTAGAAACCGTGTAGTTCGTCAAGAACTGGGTCGACGTGGTCGTAACCCAATCATAGTATGCATTGGAAAGCAAGAAGCTTCCCCGAGAAGTGGCGTAGTCGCGTTGTTCGATGAGACAAGCAGTTGCGTAGTTCCACCCTAATCCAGTCAGCTCTATTCGCCCGTCAAAAGGGCATCACTGCGCCTACCTGTTCCAGAGCTCGGCAGAGAGCCATTTGTTAGATTCCCACCGGTTGATGAATTGGCACTCAAAGTCGGGAATGCGGCACTCGGAGTGGTGCTGGAGTTCGTGGCAGAAGCGAATTCAGCAGCCGTCGCACTCCCATTGAGCGCGGCAACGGACACGAGGTTTGAAAACGCGCTACTCGGATTGATGATGGAGCTCTCGGCAGAAGTAGAGGCAGCAGACGTTGCACTGCCATTAAGCGCGGCAACGGACGCGAAGCTTGAAGAAGTGGAGGCGTCTGCGGAGCTCGATGCTCCGAGCCCTTCCATAATCAGATCGCCCAGGCCATTGCTCTGAGTAGTGGTGCTGTTGGAAAAGGCCGAGGCCGAAGCTCGAGGGTAGTGGCGCTCTGGGGTTCGTATTAGCAACTGCTTGACGAGCGGAGACCAAAGAATGCGGAGAACTTACGTAGAGATGCACTTGCGCCGGTCGAGAGCTGCAAGCCGACGACTAGAACAGGAACGACTGACGAAATCCACGACATTGCTGCTGCTACAAAGAACCGCTCAACACCCAGCGAAGGAGTTGCAGAGTTCAGGAGAGAAGGGAAGCGAGGAAACCAACAGGCTGACAGGAAGAAGGAAAGCAATTGAGCCGAGTCACTTCATGGGGGCCAGAAAACTCGATGGTACCTGCTGTGTGGAGTAAAACACACGGCTGGAGAAACGGTCGTGATTGGATCGTGCTTGAAGGGATTAACCATGCCGGGCAACGATTGGCACCTATTCATAGCTTAGGTAACAACGCTTGCCATTTTCATCCCTGCACACCCGATGCCGATATTGGTCTGGAATCCTTCCTGAAGGCTAGCAGTGCCGAAGCGATTGGTGTGGATGACAGCCAACGCTCCGTTGCAGCAACAAGAAGCCTTGATTTGTTGTCAGACTGATTCATGCCCTTGCAGATATGCGTATCTTAGGCGCCTCATTTCAGCCATCGTCTTACACCTGCACAGCTTGTGTCGCGCAAAATAAACGCTGTCATCGGTGGTCCGGCACGTTCCGATAAGACGTGAAGACTGAAGAGGGTTTCGATGGGCCATGACACGAGGCGAAAATGAGCAACATGAGGATTATCTTGACATCGCATACTCATCGTCCAGTGTCGTTTATTACTTCGATATCCTAGCGAATAGTCAGTATTGCATGCTTCTGGGTTTCTGAGCCTCTCCAGAACGAGCTACCTGCGACCTGATAGCTGCCTGATCGATTCGCGATTACATCATGGAGCTAAGGTGTCGTAGAGATGCTCTCGCGTGCTCTGGAGGCGGGTAGAGTCACAAGGTGATCGGAGGACCACGAGTAAAAGCGCATACCTTTACGACAGCTGCAGCCTTTGTTCGATCTCCCACCTCTTCGCGGCTACTGCTCCGGCTGCCCGCTCACTATCCTCAAGCTGTGTCCCTCTTTTATCAAATCCAACCAAATCAAGACACAAGATGCCGCCTCCGTCCAACAAAGGCGCAGAGCAATCCAGTTTGGATGACGATATTGACATATTACTTCCAGCGCCGCCATCATCCGCACGAAGGCTCCGATACGCGAATGACCCAGCCATCACCATGGTGTTCGCCTCTTCGCCACCCATCCCTCCATCCCGCCCTCCTGTTCAAACTCATCAAGAAGGACGACCAAAAAAAAAGTGAACGAGCCATATCAAGACGAAAATAAAACGGGGGTATCTTTATCAATCCGAGAGAGCGCGAGAGAGAAAAGATCTTGCAGCTCTCAGCTCCTTTTGCTACCAGCAAGTATATTTGTCCTTCCTCGACGACCACTCCAATCCACCCCATCACCCCGCAATTATGCTTCAGCTTTCCCTCCCTTCAGAGCCCCGAAGTGCTCGTTTTTCCTTTCATATCCGTAAAAATCCGCCCTCCCAGGAAACCCACGCGACCAGCTTTTTGACGAAATGGGAATAAACTCCGTGTATGTTCTTTCCTTTTGGTTTTCGGATGCGAAGTGATTTAGACGTTGGAGGGGTACAGCATGACGCGGACGGACGCGCCGAAGGAGCGGGGAGGCAGGTTGGACCTGAACTGCGCGCGGACGGCGCCGGAGTTGCCTGATGTTGCACCAGAAATCAGCAAGCTATCCCTCTCTCAAAAACTATCCCACACCCGCTTCTCGAGCTTCCCCACGGGAATCCTCCTCTGCGGAATGGAGTTGCAAAAGTGTTGCGTACCGTGCGGGCGGGTGACGGTGCCCCAGATGGCCCTGATCTTCGAGCCACGAACGTCCTTGGAAGCGCGGTAGACGAAGGCGACCTTCTTTCCGCAGTAGAAACTGTATTTCCTCAACTCAGCACAAATGTTCCTTCGATAATTGTGGGGGGGTCATAGCGTACGAGGCCTCCTGAGCGTCCTTGACGTTCTCCAGCACGAGGATGCTGGTGTTGGGGTTGGTGATGCGCTTGCCGCGGGTGTAGCTCACATGCTTGCCCTTGACGTAGACTACATTTTAAAAAAAAAAATTAGCGATAGGAGTCTTGTGGGAGCCGGACGGCGGCTAACTCACGCCTGGAGGGTTGCGAGGAAGACATCTTTGCGGGTCGCTCTGCTGGTATTTGCGTCGGGCGGGTTAGTCGTCGTGATATGCGCAATCGGGCAGCCCGTGGAGTTTACCTAGACCGATTTGTGTGGTCGCTTAATCGCCGGGGGTCATCGTTTTTCCGCCTCCCGCCATTTCCCGATTGGGCGTGTCCTCTGTCCCGTTGATGCTTTCTTCCATCTTATCGAAAGTTTATAAATTGGCGATGTCTATATTGTACAATAGCCCCAATGATGGCTATGCAGCGGGCTCAATGCTATACCCAAGAGAGCCTGTAACGCCCCGTCGGCACACCAGATACATCATACATCACAGGTGCTTTTATCTCCTGCCCAGCTGCCACCTCGCAATCCTCTCCTGGATCTCACCCCACCCGAAGCTCTTCCTCTGCGACGGCGCCTCCCCATCATACAGCCCCTCCTGCAGCACCACCGTCGGCGCACCACTGCCCTTACCCGGGTTCTGCACATTTCCGCCAAACACCTCCCCTGCGACCCTCTGCAGATCCTCAATCGTCACTTTCTCAATCTTCGCGCACATCTCCGTCACACCAACTTTCCTCCCATGCACCTGCACCTGCCTCCCCAAATCCTCCAACTCCACCATCCGGCTCTCCAAATTCATCAACAGTGACGAGCGCAGCTGATTCTTGGCGCGCTGCACCTCGACCGGCTTCAGCATGTGGAAGCCTGATGTGGCGGCGAGCGACCCAAGCTCGCGGCACATGACGTCAAGCATGCTGCCGACGCTGCGCGGCTCGCACGACGCGCTGATGCCGAACAGGCCCGAGTCTGAGTACGAGTGGTTGAAGGCCGTGCACGACTCGACCCAGCCATACTGGTTCAGCACATTGGTGTACAGCCGCGAGTACATGCCCTTGCCGGGCCCGCCGGCCGAGAAGGAGCCTCCACCGCCGAGGAGCGTTTGCAGTGTGGCGAGGGCGTAGATGTCCTCGGAGCCGATGCCGGGCGTTTCGAAAGCGATGTTGATGTGCGAGAGGCGCGGCAGCGCGGGGTTCGGAGGAGGCGGGAGGTGGGGGAGGGAGAGGAAGCCACCGGTGTAGTGAGAAGGGGTGTTGAAAGAGGGTTCGGGGAAGGCGGATGTGGTGAGAGTGGTGTCGGCGTGGGATGCGGAGTGTTGAGCGGAAGTGGAGAGGTTCTTGAAGAAGGGAATCTTGCCGAACAACTTGGACGACTCCTGGGGATTGCTGGCGCCGTACGCGGCGTTGGACGGGGTAGAAGTGATGGTGGACTGGCCTTCCGTGGCAGCATCGGGGTTGATGGTGGCGTTTGAGCCGACCTGAGACAGAACCGGCTCCTGCTTCATGTCGCCAAAGTACTGCTCAGCTAGCTTGATGGCCTCATGATGGTTCACTCCAGCGAACGCGACAACCATCCTCTCTGGCCGGAAGAATGCCTTGCGATATGCCTCCACCACGCTCTTGTCAATCTCCCCTAGTCTTTCTTGGGGGCACAAGAGCGGGTTTCCAAGCGTGTTGTCCTTGTAGGCTGCCATGTGCACCAGCTCTGGCAAAATGAGTTCCGGTTTGCTCCAAATCTCGCCAATCTCGTACGCGGCCGTATCCAGTTGTTGCGCGATCTCCTCATCCGTGTTCAGCGGGTCGCGGATAGTCTCGGCTAACAGGCCTAAGCAGTCCTCAACTCTGCTGTTGAAGGTCGCCGACTGGTACATCAAGCTCTCTCTGCTCGATGCGCACTGAATGTTTCCTCCTAGAGACTCCAGCATCTCTAGCATCTGATCCGATGTCCTCTTGGTCGTTGACTTGAACGCTAGCCGGTCGATGATGTGCGACACGCCGCGGAGTTCGGGGGTTTCGTAGCGGGAGCCCGCATCGACATAGACGCCAATGCCGGAGAAGTGGCCCGGCAGAGCCTCGGTCGCGACACGGATGCCATTAGGAAGAGTCGAGATTTGGTCGAGCTCGACGGGGTCCTAAGAAGAAACTTCAGTATGGCCTTGCATTGCGGTAAAGCTTGGCTGCAGCATCGCACCTTCTCTTCTGCGCGGACGGTTGCAAAACGTCTAGAAGCGCATGCTGGCGAGGCAAGTGCTCGAGAGGACGCGACTGTTCGCAGTGGTAGCCTTGCCCTTGCCGTGCGCAACATAGTATGATATGGTGGGACGTGTGGTGGTGGAGAATTGTGGTGAGCTTGACGCGGCGATCGGATTTCTTGACGCTCGGGCTCGGCAATGACGTTAGTCAGCTGTCGTCAGCCCTACGAACTACATACACTTCCACTACCTCGAAGAGGATCTAAAAACAATTCTAACTAGACGGCAAGGAATCGGTCATGACCATCCGCACAGGGCGCTTCGTCTCATGCTATGTAGCGGGGCACCTAGCCTGTCGAATACCAACCGCATCGCTTTTCCGACTAAATAAACTTAACGCCCATAATAAAAGGTAATCGGGTCGGCCAACCGTCTCATATTTTTATTATTATTCCCTAACCCTCGCAGCGACCACGTCTCTGCTACCTGGTGCGTGCAATCCGCTCTACGAAAGTATATCACCATGTGTTGTGAGCAAGCCGTGATGACGGTCGGAAAGCCGGGGGTATTAAGAGCCCCTCAGTATGCAAATGAAAATGACAGGTAGGAGAGAAGGAAATAAGATAGCGAAGGAAGACCAAATGCAAAAGCCCTCAAGTATCATGCTGCCGCCCGTGATATCAACTCAAACGCCTCGCTCGCCGTCCCCGAAAGCTGCAATCCAGGTATCAATGGAAGTCAATGTAAGTAATTACGCCTCATTAGCTGGAAAGGCGGGAACCATCGTTGCTGACCCGACTTTCAACGCTCTCCAGCGGGACGCCGTCAGGACTTCCCCGGCCACCGGCTCCATCCAGGACGAAAGGACCTGCGTCATTCCTGGGAGTCATGGGACAATCGGGACCGGTAGAAATCCGGTGAGGACTCAATGCGTACTGGGTGGCTGGAGCGGGCGTTGCCGACAACGTATTTCCACCAAAATGCGTTGCTTCTAAAGCTGAATCGTTTTCCGGTGACACAATGGGTACAGGTGGTACGTTAGCCGATGATGATGCGGCCGACTCCGGCCGAGACTCATCATCCGGAGGTGTTTGGAGGCCTGTATCAGATGACAAATCCTGGTCCGAGGGAGGGCTGTTGTCCTCGGTCAAGGCGACTCCCGCCATTCCGACCGCTAAATCATCCTCCTCAATTCTTGCGCTAGGTGTGGTTGGCATAAGTGATTGGGCACCGTCGCTGCTTAACCCGAGGGCTACCACGTCTGCAGCTCGTGGCGTACTTGTACCATCCGCCTCATCTTCAGGGCTCCTAGGGACAATGCCGGTGGGGAGGGGACTGGACTCTACCAGTGCCTCTTCCGGTTCCTCCTCAAGCTCATCATCCCAATCCTCAGGCTCGCTGACATCCGCCTCGAGATCGTTGACCATACGACAGTTCGGACACATGAATTGCGGGTAGGTCGGGCCGTTGATGATTCTGGCAATACATTTATAGTGCCAAACATGCGAGCAAGGTGCGACGAAGAGGGCCTGGCAGGGACGAATCGACATCAGGCAGATGCTGCAGTCAGTGCTGTGAGTGCTCGCTGAATCGGAGTCCTTTGACTTGGCTCCCTGAGCGAGGTTGCGCAGGCGTTTATGCGTCGATTTGCTGTGATTGTTAACGCCATGAACAAACATGGTTTTACGCAGAACTTACTTGAAGTTGTTGAGTGCCTTTTGCCAATTGCGGTTGCACTCGACCCGGATTTTGACGCAGCGGAATATCATCTCTTCGCCACCTCTGAAGTCGATGCCAAGCTGCACAACATCGCCATCTCCAACCTTGTAGGGCTTGCTCTCAACTCCAGGTTGAGAAAGCCTTATGTGGTTCAGGAAGGTGCCGGAACTTGACTTCACGTCCTTGATCCACCATTGGCCATCCTTGCACCAGAACTCGCAGTGTCTACGGGAGACGACCTTGGACTTGAAGCCAACAGGTGCGGACGAGGGCAGATTGGGAGGAAGGTCGTTTGGAATGTTGTCCTTTTCGGAGTATCTGCCCACTCTGATGAGACAATCCTCACCTGGCAGAGTCCTTGATATGGGAGGAAACTGCAGGCTGGGACGCGAGGCTCTAGGATCCTCGTGTGGAATGAAGCGTATTGAAGGTAGCTGCTTGTGAGGAGTGGGTGCTTCGGCCGTCGCATCTCCACCAGCGGGACCGTGGTGGGAGACGGCCAGGGACGGAGCGGCCGACTCAGCGCGATTGCGTGTCATGGAGGCGGGCCGTGGAGAAGTTGCAGAAGTGGTGGACGGTTCTGCGGACGAAACGACGCGGGACAGCCCACTTCGTCCCACGACTGTGGGTACCCAGCCGCTTGTTGCACCAAGAGGGTCGGCGGAGCCGTCGCCGGGGGTCTGGCGAGGGAGCGGAGGTACGTCGACGCTCGGGGTAGTGTCGGTGCTCGAAGACGAGCGCAAGGCGTTGGCGTTGGGGGTGGAGCGGGTGCGGACGAGCGAGGGGCGTCGGGTGTGGCCGCTGCTTCCTGCAGTAGATCGGTCGCTCGAGTAGGAGTGGAGGTGGGTGTAGCTGCGCAGGTAACTGAGCCCACGGAGTCTGCCCGAGCGGGTCGGGGAGGTGGGTGAGGCAGGCTGGGTTGTGGTGGAGAGCGTCGGGGCGGAGGGCGCGGGCGTTGTGAACATGGTATGGTACACGGAGCCGACTGCAGTCGAGCACTGGGGGTGTGTTGTGAGGTGCAAGGCTTCGCAAACCTCAAATCTCTCAGCCGTTGGCGGCGGAGACGACGAGACGAGAGCGGAGCGGGCGAGCCAGGATGAGGTGAATGCGCGGGCAGGGATGCCACAAGGATCACTGCCCGGGGAACCAGCGCGTCAGCAGGCGGGCGAACGACAAGGCCACGGCACGGATCTATGCGGGCGGGCGCAAACTGATGCGATACAGACAGACATCTAGAGACGAGTGTGTGATGCGCATTCCTCACAACCCGCGCGCAAAGTAGCGCGGCAGCTCCAGACGCACCCGGTGTTTGGGTCGAGTCTTGTCGCCGCCTGCGGCCCCCCAGCCGTGGGTCCTTTGCCGCTCAATCTACGCAGACAAAAAAAAATCTAATGAAGCGCGGGACGCCTGCAGTGCTACTAAAAGGGGCTTTCGTGTCTGAGCGCCTGAGACTGTGAAATGGAAGCATATTGCTGTCACGTGCATGACAACCCCCTTACCCTGGCCACCCCGGAGACGAGCGGAGGACTCCCACCGTGTGATGTCACCTCCTCGACCTCATGGACGATGCCGCTGCGCACATTGCCGACAAGGTGCAGACTCTCAGCGACCTGGAGCTCGCCGCATTGCTGTGCCTCGTGGCTGAGCAGCATGCCATCATCGAAGCCCATGTTTCCCAGCTCGACGGGTTGACCCACGAGCTGCAGCTCGCAAGCCCCTCCCCCACTGAAGCCTACACCGCGCCCAGCCCTAACGTCCACCGCAGATTGCCGGCACCGTCTTTGGCCTCTCCAGCACCGTGCTCGAGTGCTCTGAAAAGACTACCCTCGATAGTTTCGGTGCCGGATTGCTCGTGGAAGACGACGATATCTCGTACTTTTCGTCGTCGCCAACCCTCGTCCGCGACCATGTATTCCATCCCCGCTTTCTGGTTGTATGTACATACATGTGGCGTACCCGTTTGCTGATAAGTTTAGGACACTTACTCCGCCTATCGCCCACCGCATCGCCGGAGCCCTAGATCCCCACTGGAATCCACCCGAACAATAGCCAATGTGGTCATTGCCAAAAACCTTAATCTCGCGCATCATCAAGTGCAAACTCAGGCTTTGGAGGTATACTTTAAATGGACCGCGTAATGATTGAGTAAGCTGACATGTACCTCTAGTTGATTCGGGGGAAGCGCATCTTCACGCGGACAGCAGTGCACCCGGCACCCAAGCGATTCTTGTTCATTGCTCTCCTGGCGTCTGATTCTGATATCAGATTGACGCCACACCTCGTAAGAGCTTTGTTGCGCCATCCGACAACTTGCCCTGACAGCTTCCAGAACAACCAGTTTTTCATCTCACACTACCACCACGCTGACGATGGACTACCCAACCTGGAAGAGTATCGAGGCTTAGACGATGATCAAGCTTCCATGTCTTCAGTGGTACGCCCACCGTCGTCCATGACCTTGGCGCCGCTAAAAGCGGTAGCCAAAGCGCCGCTATTCCCGCAAGACGTAAGCAGGTGCGCCCATTTGCTGAGGTGCTAAGCTAACGCTCCGGCCCCGTGAAGGATCTCGAGAGCATCACAAAGCTCATGGTTGACGTCCGCATCAGCTCTGAAGTTCAGGCTTATATGCAGAATTTGATTGCGTTCCTACGTCTACACCGCGCCGTCAGTGGAGGCATCTCCGCCTTGGCCACGCGCCACTTCCAAATATTAATGCGGTGAGTACCACCAAGCCCCATTCCTACTGCGTGCATCCCTCAGCTGATATGAGAAAAAGTGCCCTCGCTCCACTTCACGGGCTAGACTACGTACCGCCGTCTCTCGTGGCCCTGGCGACGCGCAAGATCTACCCGCACCGCATTACCCTGACTACTCCCGAAAGCGAACGGAGCATGCAGTGGGGCAGCTCACTAGAGGCCGTGAGGGAAGTGCTTGAGGGTGTGACTGTTGACGATGTGATGGAGGATGTGCTCCATCAGGTTGAGGTGCCGTTGTAGCGCGCCGTACCTGGAGCCTGGAGGAGCCCAAAAAGGAAAACACACCAACAACCAGCTCCACAAATAGGGCAGTCAACGACCGCCATTACGAGTCGCAATGTCGAATCTGTCAGCTAGGGACCGGGAACCCCGACGTTGTGGCTCAGCGGTGAACTCCCTTCCAAATATTTCCCAACCCCAACACAAGACTGCTCAGCTGCAATGAAGAAAAGAAGTCATTCGTGAACGTTGTCCAGGACGCTTTACCCTTTGCAGCAATGGTGATAGTGCACGCGCCCAGCACCCTCAGCTGACTTCGCTGACTTCGCTTGTGACCATTCCTGGAATGGTATGGATACGCATTCTTGGAGAGGCTGGACTCTGGAAGTCTGGATGCAGAGCCGTTGCAGAGAGCCAGGATTCTGAAACAAAACGCATCGGCATCGGACGACTGCGTACGTCGTCGGCTAGTCGCGATGGCCATGTCGTTCCGCATACCGACAATTGTAAGGCGAACGACGTCCAAGAGCCGATCGGGCCTGGATCCCCATCATGCCTTTTCCCTGCGTCATTCGTTCATTTCGCTACCCGGATTCCGACACTTGGCAGGCAGACCCTTCGAAAATCGGCGATTGATAAATTTCCGACATTCTGCAGGGCTGCGTCATTGATTGTCGCGTGGCATCCCTGGAGGCGAGTGGGTGTTCATTCGACGCAAACGCAACATCAGACTGGAAAGCCGTTACAACATTCCGTTTCGTCCTTCCAATCACACGGCGGAGCTCGCGTCTGGCAGGGATCGGGCTGCACGGCTTCATCATAACGCCCCGCACGCGATGGTTGATCATTGGCGTCCAGACGTCTGGACCCCTATCCACAACAGTATAGGATGAGCCGCGGCGGAAGCAACTACGGTGAGAGAACAGGGTCATGAGGCGCAGAGCTAGAAGCACGCAGGAAGAAAAAAAGGGCATGAAAAGAAAAGGGCGGTGGAGCCGATGGTCGCAGGTGCCGGGGCGGGCCGTTTGTCTGATCGCGCTGGCCCTAACCTGTGGAATTGCTCATCCACGGACCAACTTGGTATGATGTTTGACGTCAAGCCGTGTTTCGCACAAAGATCGAGTGGAATGAGAGCAAAGGGGAAAGATTCCAGATCTCGGCTAGAAGACATGTCAGGCAAGAGGATGGGCGCTGGAATGGGCACTGACTGATCTTCCGTTAATCGTGCTAATCCGAGCAACGGCCGTAGTGCGGCCTGACGGGCAGTGAGCGTGCGCAGGCGGCGTGGCCATAATTTTCTTTTCTCCTCGTAGGGCCGGCCGGCAGTTCGTGTTGTAGGCTACAGTGAGGCTCAGCAAGTATCGTGAGTGAGGCTCAGCTGGTAAGCATGTCAGCTCGGCAGGCAGCGTGCGGCTCTGCGGATGAAACGGCAGGATTGATGAATGGCGCAGTCGCAGGCAGCTGGATGAAGGGCACCGGGGGTGGAGGGGCAGCCTGGATTTTGACGGGGGTTGAATGTGTCGCCCCGCCAACTTTTGGCGAGATGCCAGCGCATCGTCAGGCACTGGAACCGGGCAGACTGGGCTCAACGTCATTCGCCGGTCACTGATCGCTCTGATCAGTCGCTCAGCCGTCGTTGATGCCCGCGGCGCTATTGGGCGCGCGCTAGTGGAGAATCCCCAGGCGCACTGCCAGGGTGCCGGCCCAGGCATCTGGCGCATGGCTGCAGGTCACACTGACTCTCTCCCAGCCAACCCTTAATTCTCGATCCTATTTACAGGCTCGATACCTGCCTACATTTGCGCCATTCCAACCTGCACAAACCACCACCAATCCGCCTCAACACCACATCTCCTCCACCAGGCACCACACACGCACCGCACACCATGGAGGCCCTTCTCTCCCTCTCCTTCGACAACATCACCTCCAAGGACACCACCAAGATCCGCAAGGGCCTGCGCCAAATCGAGGGTCTGCTCGCCCAAGTATGCCTCAGCGGCAAGAACGACTCGCAAGCCGTCAAGCAAAAGCGCAATGGCTCTGCCTCCAAGAAGCACTCGTCTGAGCCCAAGAAGCTCGGCGGACTGCACCGCGACCCGGCCTTCAGGGAGTTCTTCCGCCTGCAAGAGGGCTTCGAGTGGAATGGTGAGTCTCGCCCGCCTCTGCCCCACCTACCTCCCGGAGAAGCCGAGCGAAGCTAACAAGGTTCACAGTTGCGACGCGTCTGATCGCATGTCTCGAGAGACTACTCGGCATGGGTGCAAGTAAGTCCAACAGCCCCCCTGCACACCCTGCCCGCAACCCGCATGCTAACCCGAGACCACCAGGTGGCCAAAGCGACATCCTCATCCTCTCAGCCCTAGACCTCCTACAAGGAATTCTCCTCCTCCACCCGCCCTCGCGCGCACTGTTCAGCCGCGAGATCTACATGAACGTAAGTCACACGTCCCCGGCGCCCACATGCGCCAACCGCCAAGCCAAGGGACATCCCAGCTAAACAACCCCGCAGCTCCTCCTCGACCTCCTCGACTGCGGCGAATGCCCCTCGATCCAATCGCGCACCATGCTCGTCCTCGTCACAGCCCTCCTCGCCACGCCCGCCAACACGCGCACGTTCGAGTCCATCGACGGCCTGCTCACCGTCACGTCGCTCTTCAAGTCGCGCAGCACCTCGTCGACGGTCAAGCTCAAGATCATGGAGTTCCTCTACTTCTACCTCATGCCCGAGACGCCCACCATCCCCGGCGGCGGCGCCAACGGCAAGGTTATGGGCCTCGACCGCAGCTCCAGCCAGCTCATGACGGCCTTCAACAACAGCCAACACCGCAAGCCGACGTCGCCGCGCGACCGTCGCATGAGCGATCCCACCGAGGAGACGCGGTCGACCGAGGAGAAGCAGGCGTTGCTTGGCAGGTACCTGAGTAATGTGGAGGACTTGGTGCAGGACCTGCGGGACAGCGCGCCCTTTAGCGATGGCATCGGTAAGGCGTGTTAAGGAAGGAACATGCTGCTGTGTTGACAGCGAGCATTCGCTTCTTTCTCCCGTCTTCCTACCACTTCATTGATCCCCTCGAGGGATCCTTATTAGTCCTCTTTTTTTGTTTCTCTGGTCTTTGATTGTCATTTTTAGCGAGCGGGGAGTTGGGGACATGGGTACTCTTTACTTTTACTTTTATTTTTTTTGTTTCGGATAATAGGGACAACGGCGTAATTGGCAGGGGAATGCGGGCATGGTTATTGGCGACGACTTAATAGCGTCGGGTGTTGTTCATGATACCGGTATCCGAAAGGGTCAAATTCTTTTTTTCGGTTCTTTTCTTTTTAAACATACACATGGGCAAGGCCTTTTTGGCGGTGGCTGGCTAGTTTTGCGAATGGTAACTCTTGAACATCCTTATCTCTCGTTCCATGCAGAAGATGAACGGAGAACTTTGAGCACAGTTGGGCAGGTGAGAGTCTTGAGGTCTTGCTGATGGAATGAAATCGGTGCTTTGTCTATCAAATCTTCTCGCCTTCGTCTTTTGACTTCTTTACGGTGCCATTGAGATACTCTGACAAAGGGGAATGAGGAGGAGAGTTTGAGCAGGGGTGGTGAAGAGTAAGACAAGATGGTTTGAGAAAGATTGTGAAGTCTATGGATTGGTAGGAGAAGGGAAAGGAAGTGGGACGATCGGGTGAGTTTCTTCCTTTCGTTTTTGTGACATTGAAGCTTGCGTTTCTAGCTTTTTCCATCTGTTGTACAGCAGTTCTGTTTTTCCTTCCTCGTCGGCGACGCTCCTCGGGGTTCGATTTGTTGAGAAATGTGATGGCTCACATAATGTGTTGAAGAATAAGCCCAGCCACAATACGGCCAACCACCACGCCACACCTACACACTACCCGATTTCCTCAAGTGGGGTCTCTTCGTAACAAGAGCTCCAGTCTGAAAGCCTCAGGCAGGACGGCAGGATCTCAACGCTACGGATCCTGCCGCCCGCGGCCCCCCCATCGACCGTGCTACAACCAACTCCACGCCCGGGATCCTGTGGTTTAGCCCCCAAGTCAGAACCTCCGGCCACTCCGGAGAATGGTCATTCATCATCAGCCTTCCTCTTTTTTCCTTTTTCCATTCCTGTCGCCTTCGCCGGGCAATCCACAGTTGGGCTTACATTTTGACTTTTGCGTCCCACACTGATAGCGCCTCAGCTGGCGGCAAGGCGCCCTACCTCCCCCGCCTTTACCGGTCAAAGGCGCCAAAAAGTCCCTCGCGCGAGCAGCCCAGCCACACGCATATTCTCATTCGTATGTATGCAGCCGAGTACCTGCATAGCGGGAGCGAACGACCACCTGCAGCTAAAGTGTTTCACGTAGACGAACGAGCCAACCCAAAACCTCCAGCATGCCAGACACGAAACCATGATGCCAGTCGCAGCATGCAAGGTTGGGCGCCTAACCTTCTCGTCCCGCGGCGCCTATTGATGTTGCTATTGTTATCATGCAGGGCAATGAGCTGGTCATGGCGTTTTTGGCGTCACGTCAAGCAGTCAACTGAAAGGAAACCGGCCCGAAAGCAAAAAGCAACAAAACAACAAAAAAGAGAGTTCAGCTGCGATGTACTTGCTCGCTTGTGGCATGACGTGGGCCCTCGCGATGCGCGGAAAGCCTTCAACGTGGGGCACGATGGGGGAGAAAGGAAAGGCGCACTGCTGCAACGCACGCCTGTGCGCGCGGACGAACCCGACAAGCTGGACCTGGGATTCGACTGGTGGGGGCGCACATGGGCCGCGGCAGTCATCATAACCCCTCCCCTTCCGTACCTCTCCACCCCTCCCACATCGCTTCGAACGTCCAGGGCCGCGATTATTGAAACCCCACTTTGGGTTTGTTGCGACTCTATTTGTGGGGCGGGTGGAGGGCCAAAACTGACTTTGAATGCCCGCAACGCAAGGCCCACGATATTTTTGGGGGGGGGCCAAGGGTGCCCTAGGGCTTTTTTGGTCTCTTTTGTTCCAGGCCCTTTGGCCCGGCGTTTGCGTAACGAAAGGCGTGAGAGGATGGATGGAGAGGGTTTGCTAAACAGGTTTGTTTACTAACACTTCGGCCAACTGTTGGTCTCCCCCTTCAACCACCCGAACCCAGATCCACCAAACAAGGTTATTAAACGTTCACAGCTGCTATGTCATGTATAGGCAAGATTTGTGGTTTGCTTCGTACCTTTTCGCCTGGACTTTGAATACCTGCGTCTATCATGACGCGGGTCGCATGATGTCTTGAGCTGAAAACTCTAGACTCAGACCAAACAGCCACAGCTACCTACCATTTCAGCCACGCATTGCTCCTTGGCCACCCGTAGCAGCCTCCGCGCTTCATCATCCGACGTGTTCGTCGAATCGTCACCCTCCGCAGCAAGTGCCGAATCCCGCCCTGCGAATGTTCCGATCTTTGCGGAGTTTCCCGAACCAGATCAATCTGTCTTTTTATCCACATCCGCATCACACACCAAGACGCCATTGCGTGATCTCCTGGCGATCGCCTTTTCTTTTTTTGGTGCACAGAACATGTCGGAAGCACTCCAAGATGCTTCATCGCACGTAGCACCCCGGACTCATACCAAAAAGGAATTCCGGTATTAACGAGGGCTGCGTAGACGACCAAAGACTCCTTGTATGCAACCGGATACGACTTCTTTCAAGAGGCAATGGTGGAACATGCCATTGGCCTCATCATTGTTTTACGCGGCAATCGTGAGTTCGATATGGTTGGCCTTGAAGCTGGCATACTTCCCATTAGCCCGATTTTAGCCCGCGTTAGGTCAAGCCCTTTGTTAAACCAGTGGCGTGTTCCTGGTGCAGTTCATCGTTCGCCGGCAATCCCACAGATCCTTCGAAGATGGCGCGGATTGGGGAAAACGAGCACAGACACACAAGAAGATCGTCGGTTTTCGGTTACGTGTGTGCGGTCATTGCTGGGCGCTAAAACCAAGCTGCCACTACGGAGATATCCTAAAATCCAGGAAAACCGTGCGGGGCGACTGACGACACTTGGTGTCGATCCTTCGAGGTTTCAAGCTGAAGGAAAGCCTGTCATGATCATCGTCACAGCGATCATTGCGGAGTATGATGCGGTGGGTGCTGAGAGATGGCTGTATCATGGGTACTACGTAAGATCTCATCCGAAGTCATTTAGATCCGTGCGTTGTTGCTTCAAATTGACAGTCGACAAAGTGTACCACATGACGAAGTATGTGAGGGTATACCGGAGTAAGAACCTTATATGGTTCTATTCTTAGCTATATTGAAAGGCATTGAAATATCATAACATATCAGGGAACTTTCGGATATAGCTACTGCAGGGTTCAAGAACGCGTATCGTTCGTATGGTCGTATCCCGCTGGTGCTAAAAATATAATAGAGTTACTATTCTTTCTTAACGGTCCCAAGACAGCCAACACCGAGCAGAACGAACGTCACCAGGGAATAACAGGTCTTCAAACTTCACTGCATACAGGTTGAGCAGATGGATGATGGTAAAGATGCATGGTAATGACTGTTGTTCGACGTGACCCGAGCTCCGGTCCTAATTTCTCTGAGCCACCTACCTACGCTCAGCCTGTGCTGGAAATATCCACCAAAAGACTCCTGTTCCCCCAGCCTACAACAACTACTCCCCGGGAGAAACGGACTTCCTTTACCTAAAGAGCTCAATGGCGTCGAGTATCTGTCACAGTCAGCAGAGAAAACAACCAAAAAAAGCAGATTCAAAACACTCACAACATTCGGCTCCAAATACGTATCCCCACTACTCCCCGACACCACCGTCACCGTCACCGTATTATCCTCCGCCAGCGTCCCCGCCGGCACCTCAAAATCATACACCTCGCCATACCCCCTGTACGCCCCCCTCGTCACGCCGCGTGAATCAATCTTCGTCGGCGCCGCCGGCGCATCCGGCGCGTAATCATTAATCGTCACCGACGGCCTGCCGCCCGCAAACGAGAGCGTCGTGCCGACGCGCAGCGTCGCCGCGTCGGCTGCGTCGGCCGTGGAGAGCGAGAAGCTGATGGTCAGCGGGACGTTGACGTCCTTGAAGAGGGCCATGGGGACGGTGTCGTCGGCCGAGGAGCCGACGGTGTAGGTGACGGGGCCCCAGTCGGCCATTCGGTCGTCGGACGGGTGCATGCGTAGCTGGAGGTCGGCGTTGAGGAAGCCCGTGGGCTGGCCGTCCCAGTCGCCGATGAGGAAGAGCGACGTGTTGGCTTCGAGGGTCGATGCGATGTCGGCGGTCGTGGCGGAGCCGGCCGAGACGGTGACGGTCGAGGTGGCGACGCTGAGCTCGGTTTGGTAGAGCACCATGGTGTACTCGCCGGGCTTCATGAGCGGCGACGTGAAGGCGCCCGACGAATCGGCGTACGTCCAGTACTGGGCGTCGGTGTTGTGCCAGTGGAGGACCGTCTGGTAGTCGCTGGAGACGCCTGAGGCGGTGCCCGAGACGGTGCCGCGGCCGCTGTCGGCGACGTAGCCCTCGAGGTCGAGGTCGGCGAGGAAGGAGAAGTCGACGCCGTCGATGCTGGGGACGCCGGAGCGGGACCAGGTCAGGGCGTAGGGCCCGTGGAGGCCCTGGCGGAAGTCTTCGGTCTGGACGTGGCCGCTGTTCATGTACCAGTAGAGGTTTGTCGCGTCTCCGACGTTGTTGCTGTTGATGTCGCGGAAGAAGGGCCCCCCGGATGAAGTCTCGTACTGCGGTATCAGCATGCAAGCGTGCACGTCGTCGCCGTAGACGCAGTGGACTTGGTCGTCGATGAAGCGCTCGCTGGAGTAGAACTTGCTGCGCGTTTCTCCGTCGACAAGGTAGACGTCGGATCCCTCAATCGCTTCGCCATCCGCGGTTGTCGAGACATCGCCGAATGGGTACTCAGACGGCAGTAGTGTGGCATCCAGGCGGGCGATGTACCGCAGCTCACCTACAGACGGTTCCGCGGTGGTATACGTCGCCATGTAGACATTGCTGTCGCCGGACTTGATGACGTAGTAGTGAGTGAGAGTGTCTGTCACACAGGTGACTTTGGCATTTGTGTCTGATACAAGTCAGCAGAGGCGGACACGCTCCACATTCAGCGACCTGCCGTCAACTATCTCTGCGGTGACCGTTGCTGAACCAAGGCCGGAACCAATGTGCGAGGCCTGGCTCGAATACTGGTACTCCTGGCTGCGATACAAGATGGATGTGATGTCGCAAGAGGCGCTATCCACGGTAATGACCAGGGGGTTTGAGGATCCCGCGTCAATGGTGTAACTGTCGCCATTGTCCGTGATGCCAAATGCAGCCAGCACAGACTGGCTGCAGATGGAGATGAGAGTGGCAACAAGCAACGTGTTCAACATTGCGAGGCGTGTGAACCGGTCTTCGACGAGTGGAGGAACCCAGGGAAGACCATGGGAGCGATATTTTATACATGCTGCGTTATTGCGGAAATATCGGGGCCTACTTCCGGAAGATAAGTCCACAAAAAAGCACACGTACGCGTCCCTTTCCCACGAGGACAATTAGACGAGTGAACAAATTGAGGGGCTCCGGTTTAACCGACTTGATCTCCTAAACGTTAGACCATGCAGAGTGTTTGTGTGCCGAGTACCTATTGGAGGGTTTTTGAAACGTTTTTCCCTGCTCGCATGCAGGTGGTGTGGAGAGATATGGAGATCTACACATCAATATCCTCTTTAGCATCCCTCCCGGGCAATATACACTCGATAGCTAAGCAATAGCCAAAGTAACTTGCATGCCTCTCTTTCCCTTTCGAGTTACATTCATTTTAATGAACTATTACGGACCGATGGAAGTAGACCTGTGTGGCAATGGTGCGACTGAATTGTCTCCGCGAATATTCTTCTGCCGGCACTCGGGACATTGTATAGCGACAGCTGCAATGGTTGCAGATCATACTCTCCATGCTGCGCTCCTTTCGGTAAGCTGTGTATTTATTTCGATCCTGATTTATGGAGACTTTAAACGAGGACGGGGAATTGCGGGAAGTATAGATGACCTGGCGGGGTCGAAATGGACCATCTCTTAGTCCTTTTGTCTACCCTGGTCAGTCGAATGATCCAGGGGCTGGCAGCGCTTAGACTCCCTTTAACCTATAATGGCGCGACAGCGCAAAAAGAATACAATTCTCCATCTCCAATCTAATCGAGCCATACAACGAATAGAACTCACCGAGCCACCCAAGGTACCTGCCTTCTATCCAAACTCCTGAACCGTTATCTCCGCGTAAGCATTGACATACATGTATCTCAATCATTTCTGCCATTCCTTGAACTCCTTTTGCCTCTGCCTCGAGTTCCAATTCAGCGTTCTCGAGATACTATCGATCCAATCCTTCCCCCTCCTTTCGAGCGGCAGCACGCTCGGGAAGGGGAAACGGGACGCCGAAACAGTGACGTAGTCGCCGGGATTGAGCTCGACGCGCTCCCTACCGTCGAAGCTGGCCCACGAGCTTGTGCGAGCGTCGTAAGGAACACCAGCTCTGAGGACGATGGTGTCGGGCAGGACGATGGGGCGGAACGAGAGGGTGTGCGCGCAGATGGCTGTGAGCAGAATGACTGGATTGTCCGGGTGGCAAAGTGAGCCGCCGGCCGCGAGATTGTAGGCGGTAGAGCCGGTGGGCGTGGCGACGCAAATGCCGTCAGCTTGGACGCTGGTGTAGTGCTCATCGTCACCGAAAATCTCAATGGATGACATCGCTGCAGTTTCCAATTTTAGCTTTCGGAGATGCTGTTGCGGAATTGTACGTACTCGGGTTTGGCCCGCGGTCCAAGACAACCTCGTTGAGAATGTTGTATGTCCCATCCGGACGGTGCGTATGTGAGTCCTCGCTCTCCTCCCCTATCAGCTCTTCTACCAAGTCCCGCGGCGAGCCGTTATGATTCTTGTGCTTTTGTGACCGCATGATCGTCGCCTCGAATCGAAGGCGTAGGCTGACGGTTATACCATCCCTAAAGGCCTTCGTCAATGTCTGCGGATGGGAGTCATAGTCGAACTTGGTTAGAAAACCCAAGGAGCCAAGAGAGAAAGCCAGAACAGGCGGAACCACGTGCTGGAATAACCAACTAGCGTACAACACAGTTCCATCGCCGCCGAGCTACCAGAATCCATCGTTAGTAATGTTTTACGCCATCGTTCCAACCCAAGGGAATATCTTACAGCTAGCACAATATCCCAAGTCTGCGGACGTTTTTGGCATAGCTCCACGGTCCAGAACCTCAACCGGTGCTTGTACGACTCGCTATCGCCAACGAGGCCGGCAGTGTCGAAGATCTTGTTGTCCTCCAGGGTCTTCTCCACATAACTGCCACAGACTTAGCACAAAAAGACCCCACCACCATCAACCAAACTTCCCCCAAAGCCACACTCACATCTTATAGTTCGCGTCCTGCTTGAGCAGCCACTCCGCCACCTCCCTCGTCTTCTCAATCAGCGTCTCATCATGCGCCTTGGCCAAGATGAAGACGTTGCGCACGCTCATCTTGATCTTGATATGCGCCAGCTTCTTGGCCAGCTCCCGGATGCCAAACGCCATGTCCGATATCTGCTTCTTGGTCAGCAGCCGCGACTGCACCGCCGTCTCGCCGCCCGCGCCCTCCGGGTTCTTGTCCGTCACCCGCTCCGCCTTGAGCCCCTCGGGGCTGGGCGCGTAGCCCACGCTGGAAATACCGCCGCCGCCCGAGACGGCGACGGGGCCCGTGGAGGACGAGACCGGAGTGCTGGTTCCCGACGACGAGGGGGCGACGAGCGTGGCGTCGCGGTGCGGCTCGATCAGCGAGTGCACGAAGCAGTTTGTCGGCTTGCGCAGGTGGCGCGGCCGTTGCGCCGTGCCGGGCGCGAGCGAGGATTTGCGCCGGTGGGCGAATTCGTTGTCGAAGACGACCTGTTTTGTGTGTCCCCGCGGATGGGTGCATCAGCGGCTGGCTAACCCTGATGCGCAGGTGAATTCCTCGCACTGGGGGTCCATTGACTTACCTCGAGGGCATTTTGGGTCTCGGAGTCGCTTGGGACGCGGTCGTTTTCCTTCACTCACCGCGAGCAGATGTAAGCGTGGGACGAGAGGCGACTAGGGACGCGCAGAATGTAGGGGGAAGGCGGGGCGGGCGGTTTTTGGTAGCTACCTACCTCATCGGAATAGTGGTGCGTCGAATTGTTCGCAGCGCGCGACGTCTCCATGTTGGTGTCCGATTCTGAGCGTTCGGGCGCAAAGGACACTTCGTACCTGCTATGCGTCTTCTGTATAGCCTCCATCTACGCGGTGAAGATGTTGTGCAGAAGAATAAGCGCCGCCCGCTATGGATGACGTAAACCTGACTCGCTGAACGATACGCTAATAAGGAGCAATGAATCGCTGACACAACATGAACCCACGGTTTGTAAGCCGCTTGCAGAAAATATGCCGCCGTTAGTAACAAGCATGTGCGAGCAACGGCAATGATATACGAGAGCACTCTACCGTGATCTGCTTATGGTACGAATAGTGCAGCAAATAGAGAACATATCATGAAAACACCTCTTCCAAAACCCTTTCTGAACACATACAACATGGAATTTTTGGCCTCGTATTTACTGTGTGGTTGACCCCATTCTCTACACATGAAGGTCGGCAACTTCGGCGATCTGGACCTTGCCTTCGTACTTGAAAAGCGCGCGAACGACCTCGCCGCCAGCGCCTGTAATTGGTTGTCATGTTAGCGAGAGACATCCTCAAGGGCGGATGTGCATCAAAGCGCACTTACCAGTAAACTTCTTGACTTGTTCCGGAGCTCTTCCGATAAAGGTGGTCGGGTCGAGAAGACTGTCGATCTCCTCGAAGATCTTGGCACGGTCAGTATCTACCCGCTTGCCCTATGGGTTATTTTTACTTACCGGCTCGAAGAACTTCGTCCTCTTAACACGCTCAATCAGGTCGTTCCGGCCACCCTCTCCCTTGACGACCTGGCTGGCCTCGTGGCTGAGGACACGAATCTCCTCGTGGGCGTCTTGCCTGCTGTAGCCCTTGGCGACCATAGCCACTGTATTTACGGTAAGCCACAGGATAGGTGCGAGTGATTGCAAAGGTTAACTTACTGATGAGGTTCTCAGTTGCCATGAAGGGAAGTTCTTGCATGACACGGCTGTTGATGACACTGGGGTAGACAACCATGCCGGAGAAGATGTTGTCCAGGAGGAGGCAGCACGCGTCACCGGTGAGGAATGCCTCAGGAAGAGTGATGCGGCGGTTGGCGCTGTCATCAAGCGTACGCTCGAACCACTGAGCAGAGTATGTGTGGAGGGCATTCTGGGGCAGACTCTGCAGGTGGCGGCCCAGACTGCACATACGCTCAGAGCGCATGGGGTTGCGCTTGTAAGCCATGGCAGAAGAGCCAATCTGGTCCTTCTCGAACGGCTCCTCGAGCTCCTTGAACGAAGCCAAGTGGCGGATGTCACCACCTATTCTTTCGCAGGTCGCGCCGAAGGAGCCGAGAACATTGACGATATCAGCATCAATCTTACGGGAGTAAGTCTGTGAAGTGATGGTGAAGGCGTCATGGAAACCGCTCTTGCGAGTGACCAATTCGTCGAGCTTCTCGACCTTGGCGTGGTCGCCGTTGAAGATCTGCAGGAACGATGCTTGGGTACCAGTCCTTGAGAGCATGTTAGCACCAAATGATTGCACAACACTGAATGAATTGGTAAGCCCCTTACGTTCCCTTGACACCTCTGAACCTCATGTCATCGCGCGCCCTCTCGAGATTCCTTAGGTCCATGAGAAGATCTGCCAAAAAGCATTAGTGAAATTCAAGCACGCCGCCCTGAGAAATTATACCTTGAATCCAAAGGCATGCACGCTTTCCAACTGTGAAAGTATCAGCCTTCGCCCGTTATTTAGTTTTTTTCCCCAATGCACCATACCAGTAGTCAATTGAGCCTGGATATGACATGGTCAGTATCATTAAAAATAACCTCACCAGATTGTGCTTACGGGCTGAAGATGGGTGTAGGCCAGGCAGGGAAGAGAAGCGTATTGCTCAGCAAACTTGCTCAGCTTATGGATCGCACCGCACATCTTCTGGCACAGCATGCTCAATGCGTCACGGTAGAGGATGAGATCGGCGTTATCGGTGACATAGCAGGAAGTTGCTCCCCTATACGATATGTAATTAGCTTCAAGGTCGTACGTCTGAATATGCCCGACGGATTTCTAAATGCCCATTGCGTAGATGTCGGCTGTAGATAGGGTGTAAAGACAGTAGGTGGTTTTCTGCCGAGCTCCCAGATTTCGATTTTGCCGTCATTGCGGTGTTTCTCTCCAGCCAAACATCGACGTGCATTGCCAGATCGAGACCAGCATGGTGTGCATAAGGATTGTGTGAGGTAGCTATACCAGTGAATGATGCCAGCAGCAGCCGGGGCAGCAATTCCAAAGGTGTGAACGTGAGCCATGACGTCGTGCCTGCGGCGCTTTTCCTCCTCAGCGGCAATGGGGAACTCCTCATCCTTGATGGTCAAGTTCGCGCGCATCTGCTCGATGGCCTGCTCCGAAATGTCGAGGCCAAGCTCTTTCTCAGCCTCGGCGAGGGCGAGCCAGAGCTTGCGCCAGGTTGTGAATCTCGTGCGGCCCGAGAACAGCTCCTTCATGGGCTGGCCTACAGCAAGACGGGTAATCGTCAGTCATGGGCACGGCGCTGCGTTTGGAGGGTCGGTGTGGTCGCAAAGTGGGAGACGTACTCGAGTACCGCGAGTTGAGCCTGCAAGACCACGTCGGTTAGCTTTGCACATGAAATGGGTAGCTGGGAGTGACTCACGGGGTTTGGTAGATCTATGAAGACGTTCAGTCAGTGACTCAGCCTAGAGGGGCATGCGGGCTGGCCGCTGCAGCAGACTCACGCTGTTCTCCGACATTGTGAAGAATTTGCTTGCGCGAGAATATCGTGCAAGGGAGGAGTAGGGATGAGCGAGGAAGGATAGGAGGGCAGAGGAGGGCGCAAAGTTCTCTCACAATCCGACGGCTAGTGAGAGGGAAAAAGTGGTTGGTGGGGTCGGCCAAAATGATCTTCTCCAGATCGACGTCAGCGAGTCATGCCGATCCCGAACCTGATGAGGTCAGACTCCCTGCTCCTGCAGATAACACATCCAGCGTCCTGGAATATTTCCAGAGCCTCAATACGAATGGTTTGGAGCGTCGTAAAAAGAAGCTCGCTTGCACGATTTCATTGATCGAAGGACCAAAATTCCGTGCCAGCACCACGAAAATCCCATACCCTATTGCACGGGAGAAAAAGTAAGCACGTCAGCCGATACCGCTGTTCATCCACTTCGTTCCTGATATAATCCCTGTGCCCCAATACCAGACACGATCTCGCCTCTTCTCTCCAAACATACATACGCCACGAGAGGACGTGAGTTGTGTTGGACTTGTCTCAGTTTTCAGAGCATGTTGCACCTGTTAACGTTGCTGAGCGACCTCTCAACAAAATTTGTGGCACAACTCTTTCTTGCGGCACAGCAACCAATAGAATCCCTAGGGTTTTCTTTCCATCCGCCCGGTCTCGCGACAACTGCACACAAGAACCGGTTCTCGTTCATTCTCGAGCCGTGGGACGCTCTCTCTAAAGCGCATGATAGAATCTCGACAAAGCTTCTACAGGAGAGGAGAGACTAGTAATAGCACTCTTCCATGCTATCACACAGAGCAAATATGCAGGCACAGCCCTTCTCCGAGAGCAATCTTCTGTTTAGCTAGATTCACATGGTGATGTGTCAAAAGGCCCAGAACACATTCCGAACCAGAGTTCACATGCTGCAGACAAGGATGAGGCTTTCGCAACCACTTTACCGTCACGCACGAGCCTCCTCCCCCTCCACACCAAACCATCGGCGACGCCCGACAGTTGCAAAAAAGATGCGTGACACGAGAACCACGGACCGGCCCGCCTCCACACAGTGCTCTCTCTTGAACGAGTCAGCAGAGATGCAGTCTTTATCGCCGAGCCATCTCCACGCTTCCGATTTACTGTGTGCTGGCTGTTTTTGGATCACCCAACCCACAACTCCATACTTACTGACGTCACAAAATAATCTTGTTCTTGTTTGAGAGTTGTATGCAGACCGACATTGGAATCGATGGCATCATCTTGAACAGGAATGCCGCCGGCTTAGTTCAAACTTTCTCACTTGAATTTGACGCAACGAGACTGTCTTTCAATTATCTTCGACGGCAATGGTATCACTTGACCCAAGCCCCGTCCCTTTCGACACAATCATCAGTAAACCATGTGTGAATCCTGACAATGCCCGAGTAGTAGCACGACGATGAAACGGTCCGCAACAATATCTCACCAATGCCTCCAGCTGCGCTCTTAAGAACACTTCCACATTTTTCAGTCTTCCTACAACCTTGAGCAGCCAGCGTCCCGTTCCGTCCCGATCGACGCCGCCGGACGCCTTCCGTCTGGTGTTGCACAGAGCGCGAGGCTAGAGCGCTCTTACATCCATTTCACCCTCTTGCACGTTCCTCTTGCAGCACGAAGTCATCATCTGCGTCGCGAATGAGCAGCCAAGTACGCATGACATCGACCACGCAGAGGATATACAGGCACACGCACTCCGCCATCGCCACATACGCGACTACCTTCGGTAGTTTGAGTCAAGGTGATGCGGCTGTGCGAACCGGCGTTACATAGCTGAACGGAGCGGTGGTGGAAGGCGGAAGGCATGGCGGATGACGAAGGCTACGAGAAATGCGTTCCGGGGCAAGAAGACTGCGTGGATATGCAGTTGATGGCAGCAGCTAGGTTTCTGCGCAAAATATACGCGTCATTCTTAATATGTTAGGGAATATAAGCCATACAAGCAGTGATCTCTTGTATCACCTCGCCGCAAGCCGAATGAGCGTGTAGTCTGGTAGTCAGCAACTTTTTGGTCTAATCGGGGCGATTCCGGAGAGGGTCAGAAACTCGAGGCATGTCGTTTATAACAGGCGCGCCCGGTCGAACAATGGACGGTGCTTGATAAACTTGTCGTACCCGTATGGTAGATCAACTCCTCATTCCCACCTGCTGTGACCGTAACCTACCAGGGAGGCGCAAGGCGGAGGCAGATGTTCCCTACTCGCTGAAGAAGTCTGCGCCGGCGAATATAGTTTTGTCTTTGTTCCCCCTCTTTTACCCTTGCACAAATATATCGCATTCGCCACAGACACGGCCTTTGGCCGCCATTCAATGCCCCAGGCTCCGCGAAACAATGCCAGCTTCGGCAAACAAGCCCATCTTCCTCAGCTCGCGCCTCACCCTCTTCGCTTCTGCCTACACCTCAGCACCGCCCTGCCTTGAAACTCGGGAATGACGGCCAAAGTGATCGGCCTGTTTTGCAGCGGGTGCCTCGGCGCGGAAGAGGGTTTGGGTGCGGAGGAGAATCTAGGGGATGGGATGCGAGAAGCCCGGACGAGAGCAAGCTGCAGGGCTGAGACTGCGTAGACGTGGAGATGGCGGCGAGGCAAAGGGGTTGACGGAGCGAATGACAAGATACGGATGTCGGGATACTGGTTTTCAGTGGTGCAGGTTGTCAGTGGTGCAGGAGACGGCCGGCCACCCTTGTCTTGGGGTAAGGGGGCTCACAAACCGTTGGCTTTGGTTGGAGACCAACAGTGATGGCGTTGCCAATGCCACGGAGGGAAACGCCTCGAGAGATGGTTAGCGTCGTGCAAGATCCAAGTCCAATGTGCTGACGGAAGGATTTTTACTTGGATCAGGCGGTCGGTTCTGTGGCCTCTCACATCGCTCGATACTTTCTCCATCTCGCAGCATGCGCAACAACTGCCTTACCCGAGGAAACAAACGCCTTCATTTGCGAGAAGAACGCCAGACACTCTACAGCGGCCTGATCGCTCCAGGTCCGCAAGTCGACTCCCTCGTCCAGATCTACCACACCTTTCATCACCTACCGCACAGAGCAGTACACCATACCAGCCTCTTCCATCTGCGCGCCCTCCCCTCAAAGGCTACAATATCGTGCAGGCCAAGGAGATGCATGTGTACGACACTGGGTGGATGGCCTGATAACTGTCTGGAAGTTGTTTGGCACAAAAGCCGTGGCACCGCGCTGGGCTTCTGAGCCGCGTGAGGATACTGAACCAGCTCGAGGAGGTCCTGTATCAAGGAGTCTGTTGGAGGCAGATTGGTCTGACGCCGGAAGGATGAGGCCTGAGTGCCAGGAATACCACTTCCTTGACAATTGACCGGCTGTGAGGTAGAAGTATCTTCATTGCACCTCCTGGAACGGTCAATGCCGAATCGGTACGGAGATCTGCTACAATGACGGCCAGGCGGATTCAATCCCGATCCTAGAACTTGGAATCGTGATGGGCGGAACATTGGCACGCGGTATTGGCTCCCGTGAGACGCGATACGGTGTACCTATAGCACCAACTGGTGTTCTTCGGGCCCGACGAGGCCTCTCATCAGTCTCCACCATCCAGATGCCGAGAAGGGGGTTCGTTTAGTGAGTCGGACCTTTCCACTTTTTTCCGCGCACCCCGCTGAATCCAGAGCCAAACAAAAGTCCTGGCCAGCCATTAAAAGCGGTGGAACAATCCAAAGGAGCCGGAAGTAGGTCCGTAGGATGATGTGCTTGTGACGTCCCCTAATCAGTGGTTTTGCATACGCCAGCGGCAGTCCCTGAGACCCTATCTTCTTCCCGCCAAGCCACATCAAGGTTAACTCGGCGGTCATGCGCGTAAAATAGTTAGCGTGGAGCCTATGTAGTAGTCTTCGAGAAGGGCGCTTGGGGAAGGGAGTAGTGCCAGGACTGTACGAATCGTCACCATTGATGAATTGCCGGGAGGAGCTACTCGGTAGGTAGTGTGACCATGCTTTTGCCGTCTACTGCCTTGGAGATCTGTCGATGGATGAGCACATACGCTCGATTTCGCACCAGAATCTCGATTTCGAATCTGCCAAGGACATGCCTCGAGCGCTGACAACAACCGTCCTTTCTGGCCTTGGATTCCGATATACATATGAAGCGGCTGATAAGGAGTGCCGTTGCACTGATGGTGTAACAGTAACTGGGTAAGAAGGCCGGTGTTCTCGTGGCCCTGTGGTTTCTCATAATATCGGGCTGGGCAGTAATAGGTATGGACCTGAGATTATTGCCATTAATTATTACGTCGTGGTTTCTGACTCATGGCATCAAGCCAATGGGTTAGCATTTCCGTTACAGCGGTGCGCTACGAAGCGCGTTGACCGCAACTAGGTCTTGTTCAGGCTCTTCCATGACGCACCGGGGGTTTTTGTCGCGTGGCCATGCACGTACATATAAGCCGCCGCATACCCTCTCGCCCGCGCTTGTCGGGCTCTCATTTCGTGTGCGCGCTTTTGCGAATGAGTGAAGGCGAAGTCTCGAGAACAACCTTTTCTTTCGAACCAGACCTTTTTATCTCCTCCAGCCACTCTTATTCCCACCACGGATATCGTGGTAGTGACAGCTGCGGCGAAAGACAGTCGTCATGATGACCTGGACATGGCCAGGTCAGTGCGCTTTTCCTCATTTGTTGGGTGCGTGCGGGTGCAGCCGTTCCTTTGCCGCTGAGCCCCCAAGTATCTTTTCATGTTCACCACTACACAAAGTTTTTCCCTGCCATGATCTTCTTGCACCGGTCTTTGTTCTCATTATTCTGTGTCTTGGCGTGGCCAGGTTGGTGTCTTCTCTGCACCGGTTTTGTTTTGCCACGATCGAACCTTGCTCATGCGCACCTGTTGCGGAGACGCAGGTGGAGCAACGAAGATACGAGTGACGACGTCTTGCTGACGACTTGGAAAGGAAAGAAATTGCAGAAGTAAAGCCGCGGAGTCGCATCCGCAACCATAAAGCTCAGATCAGCGCCAGAAAGAGAAGAAGTTGCTGCTGATCTGACGTACTTCTACCTGCAATTGGCCAGCTGGTAGACACTGACGTCTTCATTGTGCGGGTATTGCCTCCTTGTGGGCATAATGCCTCCTCGCCGCTCATGATAAGTATCACGACCACTCCTTCGGATTCCAAGGCCGTCTCCGCCGTCACCATCACTTCGCAACCTCGCTACTCACTACAGACCGCCCACAACATGACAGGTGCGAATAATGTTTTTATTACCGCTCTATTGCGTGTCGATATACTTTTATTGCATACTCGAAGCCATCCCATTTACTTCCAGCGCCTCAACGCCCGCCGCTGAGACGCTCGAGCAAGTTGAGTCTTCAGAAAATCCACCGTCCCATTGAGCCTTCAATCATGCCAGTGTGTTTAACTCCTTTGCCCCAACTCCAGAGCCAAGCAACAGCAACGCTTCGCAGCAATACGCCAGTTCGTCAAAAAGAGAAGAAAATGGATCATGATGGATACAACGGCGCCCAAAACTTCGACCGACGCCACAGAGCACGCATCTTCGCCGTGCATTTGACGAGAATACCCATCGCTCGTACACGAACTCCTGGATTATGGCTGCTGGATCATGTCCGTCCATGCCTCCGTCATCACACCGTCTGGTGCTGTCGACATGGAGCGGAGACTGTCAAAGTCGCTCGTCTCTGTGCTGGCCCGACCGATGGGTTTCTCAGTGTCCAAGCCATCGTATCTAGGATCCATGCTACCTACGGATCCAGAGAAGCTGGCGCGCCCGTGGGTGAAAGTGCCTGATGACTCCCGCGGGGCCTGCATGGACATGGAAGGATCGGATCCAAGCCGGGCACGAAGGCGAACTCTCTCAGCCTCGCGGCTGATGAAGTCATCAAGCGGACCAAAGCCACAGTCTGTGTGCTGGAAAACTAGGTTCTTCAGCTCATACAGAGTGTTGTTCAAAACACTCAATTCGGCTTGGAGGAACTTGTTCCTTGCTGAGAGATCCCTGAAGTCGTTGTCGAGCTGAACCATCCACTCCTTCTTCTTCTGCCGGCACTTGTGTGCGGCTACGCGGTTTCTCTCAAGAAACTGGTCCCGTTTGGCTTTATCTTCCGGATCCAGGCTATCATCTTCGACAACTACACTGGCTTTCCTGCCCCGCTTCTTGGACGAGCTGGCGCCGGAATTGCTCTTGGTCGATCTCCGTCGCTTGCTGCCGCCCTTGGCAGATCCTTCGGACTTGTCGGCTTTGAATGAGCTGTTGTGCTCTGTGGAGTTAAGGAAGTTTTGTTTCGTTTCAGCGGACCTTGGAGAGAGGTCGTCCGGAGGTGTGACTTGACCGTGATGGCTGCGGGAGTTGGAGAATGATGTAAAGAGCATCTGAGGAGCGAAGAAGTTCTCTGGCTCAATATCATTTCCATTTGACAGCGAAGGCCCATTGCCACCGAGGACACCCGGATGGACCGTAGTTTGCTGTAAATCCTCGCCAAAAGCTGCCGCAGAGGTGAGATCGAAGCTCAATCCGTCACTGGGTGGAGAGAAGGAGAACTTGGAATTGTCCGCATCATCGCCGGCAGCGTTCATTGGTGTGAAGGGCAGGTTGGCAAACCCCGTCATACTGTCGACACGGGTGGACTGAGGCTGTGAGCCAAAGTCGAACTTGCTATCGGCCATGACGCTAACGAAGGGTAAAGCTTGCGATATCCCTAGATCATCCACTGGAAGCATGGGTCAGTCCTCGTTGTGGCGGGAACGGGTGTGAGATGGCTCTCTTACCTCTCTTCGGACCAAGTAGGCAGGGTGGCAAGGTCGCACGCTGGAACAGAACGGTGCAGGTGAGTTGCTTTGTTACGCGTTTGTTGTCGGAAGGGGCTGCAAAACGATGAGCTGTTATTGCACGTTGGAATGTACCAGTTCGCTAAACGACAGCAGGCCGAAGAGGTGGTGAGTAGACTTACGAGATTTGCCAGTGGGGATGTGGCGATGTGGCGATGGTCCGGGCCCTTTTGGACTGAGTTGCCAATGGGTATGATGTAACGGGAATAGGCCTGACGCGGAGAGACAGGGGTGCTGATTTCAGCGGGTCGCCGGCTGGAAGGGTAGAGTGTGATGACGACGTCAACGAACAGCTTCCACGGGTGCCGTCGGGCGATGAGTGTGGCGACGATCGCGATGTATGAATTGTGGAGGAGATGGCACTGACTCAACCCGTCAGGTCCGAGGCAGGTGTGGCGGAGGTACAAGAACGTCGACAAGCAATGGGTGTGGTGGCGAGATGGAGGTCAAGAATTGAAGGAAGGGCGCCTCTGGCGCGGGGAACAAGACCAAGCGGCCCGGTCTTGGCTGGAGGGGCAGGCACGCGGCTCGAGCAGCTGGCTAATCCGTACGTCCGCGGCCCGCAAAGACAAACGGAGCTGGGGACAGCGAGAGGCAAGGAGCTGCTGCGAGTGTGGCGAGTAACCGTCTCTCCGACAAGATGGATTTTCGAAGAGGAGAGTGAGGGTGGGATGGGATTCTGACGATTCCGCATGGGCAAAACAGGAATGCGAGGCTGGCGGTCGCGACCGGGGGCGTTGCCCCACAAAAGCTTGCAGCAGCCCGATCGCCCACCGAACTTCTGATCTCCAGCGCACTACGCCACTATTTCACCTCAAAACATGGGTTCTGTCGGTCGCCGGCCGCCGCAGAGTGAGGGTGCCTCTGCACGTTGTGCGTGAAGCTGCAGCGCTTTACATCAGCCAAGCACTACTGATCCATTCCCCATGCGTTGCTCTCGAGCGGCTCGTTTGCGCTGATGAGCGTGTGAGCGCATATTTCTCGGTGCTAGGACAGTAAGCCTGTTCGTGGACGCCTGAGCCAATCTTTGGCCTATCCTGTGCAAGCGTCTGTAGTCTGTGACGTTAGGCCGCACACGCGCACTACTCCTCCACCCTCGGAGTCCTCGTTGCGCGAGGTGCGAGTGCAAAGAGTTACGTGTTCATTCACCACGGTTTGGCGCGTGCGCCCTTGCCTACTCTGCATGTGCAGATTTTGGGTCGGAAGCAACCGAACCATGAATATTATTGCTGTGTGCTGCACGGATGCACCGTGGCGGAAATCCATTATTGACCTTGGATTTTCCGCTCGCGATCATGCACAATAATTGACTCCGAGGCTTGCAGAGCTAGACAGAGTAAATGAACTGAATACGATTCATCAAAGAGCACTGCCACACTACTGCCGTGCTGACGGCTTCATAGCCCACGTTGAAAGTTCCCGTGCCTGGAAAGCTGGTTGAACCTTAGTGGAGTCTAGCTCGCGCCATGTCACCGTTGGCCCGCTCGACCTCGGTCCTCCCAAAAACGCTCACCCGTTCTCTGCAGATCTGCACGTACTAGGGAACCGTCCTGTACTATGAAACCTTGCTTCTACATTATTGAGGCAGCAACATTGAGGATTGGAGTTATCCTTTGGACGGGGTTTAAAAGAGAAGGATGTGGCAACAGATAGAGGCATTTGTCTGGTAGCGCCAAGTTGGGCTGAAAGACTACGGAGGATGGAACCGTGGCGTTCGAAACCCAAATGTTGCGAGCGCTGAAGGTGCTTTTTACTGGGCGATGGCTGCTTTTTATGTTGGCGTTGTGGGGTATCTTATTTTATAATAATTTAGCTTCCGCGGGCAGGCCAAACATCTGGTGAAAGCGGCTCCGCTCCACCCCGCTCTTTGTCTCTTTCGAGTAACGTGTCCTCGCTTGCGGCTTCAAGCTCAGGCCCTTGAACCCTGAAGGGCGGCGGACACCGACTCGAGTTCATCATCCACCTTCCCCAAACCACACCACGCCGCGTCTGGATCGTCCTTGTCCAGCGCTGCGGGGAAGTTAGGCACTGCCGATCCGCCCACTGTGACCGCGCTCATGTCCACGACCACGACCACGACGCTCATCGCAACCGCCGCCCCTGGCCTCGCAGCTCCTTCCCACCTTTCCACCACGTCGTCCTCCTGCCCTTCTTGCGGCACAGCTGTGCCGGCTCCATCCGACTTCTCGGAAGATGCGGCCCAGACCCGGATCGCCGAGCTTGAGAACCAAGTGCGGCTCCTGTCAGACAAAGCTTCCACTGCTGGTAAGCCCTACAGTCCCCAAAAGCGGGGTTGCCCGTCCCTGGCTTACACGCCTGCAGTCGATAAATTAGCCGACTACGAGGATGAGCTTCGCCGTTTGAAGGCCCTACAAGCCAGCGGTGCTGCTAACGGCCCCTCCAACGCCTTCAACAACGCGCCCGCCACGCCTCCTGGTGAGGGGAACAGGCCACAAACCGCAAACCCAGCCGGCTCTGCAACCCGCTCCTCCCGCATTACCTCCCTCCTCGGCCGCCGCAAATCTTCCTCCTCTCTTTCTGCTGGGCCTCCCGCTCCCGGCGTTGTCCCTCCGCTGCCTGGTGCACATGTACAGAGAGCCGATGGCGCAGATCTTCACAACGCTCTAGAGAAAGAAAGGAGGCTGCGTCAGGAGGCCGAGGGGAAGGTGTCAGCCATGAGTAGTGAGATAGAGGAGCTCAGCGTGACTCTGTTTCAACAGGCGAACGAGATGGTCGCCGAGGAACGCAGGGCCCGTGCCAAGCTGGAGGAACGGGTCGAGATGTTGGAGAAGAGGGACAAGGACAAGAGGCGGCGGCTCGAACGGCTGGAGAATGCTGTCCAGCGAATCGAGAGGGTCCGTGGCCTCCTCGCACCTTGATGTATAAAGCTCGCAGGAGCGTGTTTCTGGAAATTCTCGGCTCACTCCGGGCCATGGGCAAGCTGCCCGCATTCAGGAACATATCCTTTCGACTCTGCACCGACCTTGTCGAACACCCCCCGGTGGGGTACGGTCTTCCGGCTTCATCATCCAAATGTAACAATGTTGCAAGGCCAACGATCGACGACATGGTTTGAAATACGACCGGCAGCACACTTGGCCAGGATCTACATGGCAGCGTCACAGGCCGCTCATCATCCACATCATTCAAACAACCCCGCACATCACAACCCGAAACAGCCTATGGCCTACCTGCAGTGGACTCCGGATATGATCCGATCTATGGGCTGCTTCACACCAGCAACAAATTGGCTTGAGTTCCATGGATGGAAGCTGACCACCACTTCTATGAAGACGGAGAAGAGGACACTAAGCCTCGTTGTTACAACACCACAGTAAGCAAGGGCTTTGTGTGCTGCTGATCAACTTGCCCGTATAGGGCACTAAAGACTACCCCATTCTGCCTTTAGGAATTTCGATGAACAAGAATGGAGCAGAGTTCGGTCAAGTTGATTCAGCCGGAAATTTGTGAAATAGTAGGATGATAATTCGAGAGGGATCTTTCAGGACCCCATTGCGTCAAAGTGCGTCATTCGTGTGGACATGCAGTCTTGGTCCTGTTGCCGGTCAACGGTAGGGTCGTTTAAGCGTGCGAAGCTCGGCAGACTTTCCGATCGCCGAGTCAGCAGGAGCGGAAGGCGTTGTCCATCTGATCTGAGTGATAATCGCCACAGTGGGATTTGTGGCCATGGTACATACCAGGAAGAATGAGCAAGGATCAGGAGCAACTCCATATACACGCCAATGTAGTGCGTCTCAGCTCAGCATTTCGAAGTTAGCAGCTCCGCATCCGGGTAGAAAGAGAATGCCGATCATGGCCACTGTCGTGATGTTCATGAGCATGGACATCGGTGTAGCTTCCGAACAGCGATTCCCTCTCCATATTTAGTATCTTCTCGCGTGGCCGTAGGGTTGTCAGGAAATCCGATGCAGATCTACTTAGCGCGAGAATTGAACGAAGTACTTCTTCTCCCCTTTCCCCTTCTCCTCCTGCTCCTGAATCCTTCACCCTGCTAACGCGCTCCTTTCCTCGATTGTGTGAAACATGTGGACAAGAGCAATTCATTCTGCTGAGATTGGCGGAGGCTCAGTCCGCAAATTTCATAAGGACCGATTGCTTCGAGTTGGTAGCAACACTAGAGTAAGTTGATTCATCCCCTTCAACATTGCACAGGCATACTTACAAACGCAAGGGACTTGTTTCGGCAAGATGGGTTGCTTCCGTTGCCGACATATGTTTATTGGTGATTGCCATTGGCCTTTATTGAAGTCATTTACTCACATCGCGTAGCAAGGAGAATGGAAGCTATGTTCTCTTTGCTCCCCTGGGTCGATCAATCTCGCGCAATGGCCCGACCATGGCCAGTCAATCGCGATCCAGTCGGGAAATTTCCCCCTGTCTGCTAGCTAGCCGTCTTGCTGACGGTGCAAGTCCCTTGGGATCAGGTGGGCCATGTATCACCAGATCACCTCTCCCGAGAGTGACGGCCCGATGACTGCTTGGCCCGGGCCGGTCACTAGGCCCGGAAACAGCACATCTTTCATCAGTCAGCGAACTCACTAGTGAGCACGTCCTAGGTGCACCGGAGGCCTCACGTGAGATCGGACGCTGCACCAGCAAGCGAATCTGATATTTCGACTAGCAGCTTCGGCCCAGGCCTCGTCATCGGCAGAGCTTTGTGCTTGCGTAAAGGACGCGCAGTGGAGGATCAAGATCCCCCTTGAATCCCGCGGCAAAAGCGTGATCGACAAAGCTTAGATGGAAAACTCTTTGGCGAGCCAACTGTAATTTGCAGGTGTGAGGACCCCTTCTTCTGGAACGCCAATCTCCATTGTGATTAGCGGTTTTGCTTACCTTTGCGGTAATACCGCAGAACTTGCCGTTAACCTCCAATCCTCCATGGCCCATGGCTTTTGTTGAAGGTTCAAAAAATCCCAATAGAGCACTGCGCCCCCCCGCATTGAGAACGCTTCGGCCACCATGGCGATCTCGATGGCGGAACTTGCAGCACAGCCACTTTGCAAACTTTCAAATTCGCGCAGCGGAGGCCATCATCACACGACAGCTTACGACGGTGGACGTTCCCTGACCACGGGCCCGTCGCGCCGTGCCCAAGGAGGGACTGTGCCTCGGACCATGCGCGGGAAGCTTGAGCCCCCACCGAGCATTTCCCGGTGAGCCAATCTGGCAATGCATGTTCGCAAGAACGGTTTCCCTTCCGGGTGGGAAGCATTTCCAAAGGAACACGAGCGGTCAGAATACAACAATTGTGCGGGGTTCGTATTCGCCAACGCCGTTATCGACTTGGCGCGCGGGAGAGCCGCTTGGAGCAGGCAAGGCTCGAATGTTCGGTACTCCTACTGCACATCAGCCTCTAGGAAGCGCCGCATCAGGCGACCATTGGCAACGACAGCGCGGGCTGCACATGCTAATGTGCCGTGGGGGCCCTGCGCGTAGGCGTAGGATCTCGCGGGCGACAGGAGGGACGCTGAGCATTGCAAAGCACAGGGGCAGGACCTTGAGGTGGGCTTCGCCCTCATTTGCTTCAGTATTATTGCCGGTCATTTGACTGATCCTCTCTGGAGGCACGGCGAATGTGGCAACCCCACAAGGACCTAAAGCCGAGGGCGGGGACTAGCGTCGACGTCAATTTCCCCAGGTCTAGGCCACGCGGCCTGCGCCGTCCGAGATCTCTACTGGAAGACGATCAAACTGCCGGCGGCTGCTTAATAACGACCCTGGTCGAGGCTC
This sequence comes from Dothiorella sarmentorum, assembly GCA_023082095.1. Classification (NCBI taxonomy): domain Eukaryota; kingdom Fungi; phylum Ascomycota; class Dothideomycetes; order Botryosphaeriales; family Botryosphaeriaceae; genus Dothiorella; species Dothiorella sarmentorum. The sequence continues at coordinate 217,984 of JAJMVL010000038.1, forward strand.
TGTTTCACCCTGGTGTACAGGAGTTGACCGTTTCTTTTACGTACGCCTTGATTTAAGCGTATGAAAGTGTACCCGGTGGCTTGCCGTTCGGCGGCCCCTCACCACGCCATGTCCGCCCTGGCCCGCCGCGCCTCATGCAGTCAGATGCAGGGGTCGATGCGCCTGGCGTCCGGAGGTGGCTCTTGAGGAAAATACATTTACTGCCTCTGCCCGCTGTTGCATGAACCAACATCCCATCCATCCTCGCTTCAACCCACCGTCCGCACACAGTTTTTTCTTCTGCGTTTGCGGTTATATATCGGCCACTACTAGACAGACGCCAGTGTCGCGACTCTCCACCTCCGGCGCTTACTAGTTCCATTGCTCTGCCCATCCCGATCTACAGTCTTGGGTTACACGTACTATATATCCGTGGCGTACCACTGGACTCCCGCACTCGAAATTCTCCTCTTAACCTCACATCACTCTCAACCTTTTCATCAAGAACACACAACCATGACGTCTCTCGGAAGAAGACTTTCCAACGTAAGCCGCCATACCAAGAACAAGCCCTCAACACTTTACTCACACCTCACCGCAGCGCCTGCGCAGGCTCTCCTCCACCAAGAGAAGATCCACCGGCGAAGACTCGGTCGCCTCCTTCTCCAGCCTCTCCACATCCGCCTCCGAAGTCCCCGCCGAGATGAACGAGTCCTTCGACAAGGACCTCTGGATCGCCGCGCAAATGGACCGCAACGACGCCCGCCTCGACCTGCCGCGCGGCGGCCTGCCCAAGCCCGACGCGGCGTGGTACGAGGCGCTGGACGAGGAGCCGGCGAGCTGGCCGGCCTCGACCTTCTACCAGGGCTTCGACGTGTCGATCCGCGAGTACATGGCGGCCGAGGCGGACCTGGTGGCGCTGCTGCAGGACGCCGACAACGACGGCATCCCGTGGTGCGCAAAGGAGTGGACCTACACCGTCAGCGTCCGCACCCGCTACATCTTCGACCACATGCTCGCCAACTTCCCCTGGCTGGCCGCCCAGCCCGACCGCGCTGACGGCCTGGCCGTGCCCGCTTGGTTCGTCGAGGATGGCTTGGCCGGCTGGATGGAGAGCCGTGCCCGCGAGATGCGGGATGATGCCGATTTCTGCAGGTATCAGCGCAAGAGCCCGCGTGTGTGGGAGACGAGGAGCCAGGATAAGCGGATGGACTCGTTCCATGCTAGCTATGACGAGAAGCACCAGGCGCAGCAGGACCTCCAGCAGGAGCAGCAGCTGCAGCAGAAGGAGGAATACTGAGAGGCTGGCTGGGGCCTTGTGTGCAGGGGCAGACGAACAGGCGCTCCGGCCTAGTCGCTTCTTGGTGCGTCTCGGCGAGAGACACTTTCTCTTTCTGACTGACCGGCGGTGGAAATCCACCCCATCGCCAGGTTCAGCTTTTTCCAGGGCTTGGATGGAGAGTTCCACGCCCGTTACCGGTTCCTTGGGACGCTTGGACCGGCAAACGCCTTGAAGCTTCGGCAGGGGGCTGTCCTGCCTTTTGTTTTGCTTTTCAGAGAAGGTTCTATTCTTTGCGGAAGACTTTCTGACCTTCCTTGGTGTTTTCCTTGCTGCGGTTCATGATTTTTACGTTGCTGCCTATACCCTTTCGCCGCAGCGTAAGTTGGAGAGAGAAAAGAGAAAATTCTTGCATGGGGCATCATGCATGCATGGCATGGTTCACTGCCGGGCATTCAGCGGAGAAAGCCGTTACTGTTGAGAGATGGTGCCATTTCTTAACTGCATCCACCTCATCCACAATATACCTCTTCCTTTTACTTCTGTACCAATTTTTCGGCTGCGTATTCCATCATTTCAACAGGAGGGGGACTTTTGGCAAAAAAACTTGTTTTCCAGAGACTTGATAGTCCCACTGGCCGGCGTCGGCACTATTATCGAGTACACAGTATAGGGCCTATCTCTTGTACATTATACCCTTTCAATGATTCATGTTCGAAAGCCACCAATCACATCATCTTGCACTCGCGAAATGACCGACACACAGCACCCAAAGCTTTCACTTCCTCTGCCGCTGGCTGAAACGGCGTGCAAGATTGCAGGCGCAAAAAGCAACTTGGCAAACGTCGAACATCTCCGACATTTCATCACTCCGTCACATCGCAATTCAGCCTTGCGACAAGGCGTGCCAGGTCTATAGGACGCCGTGCGTCGGCTTCGTTCGCGCTTTGGTCTGAGTTGCCGCCCGCTCGGCCACTTACAAACCCAGACGCATTTATTATTTCCCGTTCGCTTGTTACGCCGCCGCACTTTAAGCATCCATGTACCAAGCATGGTACGTGAGTGGTCAGATTATTTTGCACTGCCTCTGCAAACACCTTGTTCTCCGCGGCTGCAGGAAAAAGCCACAAAAAAGGTCTTGGGAGACGGGGTTCGGGAATCCTTCTGGGGGCTTCATTTTTTGCTTTTTTTTGTTGTTGTCCGGAGCGCCTCAGTCCATTGAATGTTGCTGCCTATCGTTAGCTGCGGTGAGTGTGGGTTTCGATAATGTCAGGCTGCTGGCATCGACTTCGGGTAGATACGTCACTACCCGGAACGAAGGAAGTTTTGTTGTCGTCATTCCCGCCGCCAGGAAGCCCGTGCTTCCTTAGACTACGCCTTTATACTTTTTCTTCATCGTTTCAAAAATTATGTCGTGCTTGGACGCGGGATGGATTCGCAACGTCGCTGGTGTCTGATCCTTTTCCAATTACGAACATTACCTCTTATTCGTGTCAGCAGCGCTCCCATGATCAGAGGACGCGTCGCCCTCCCCGTACGAAAACAAAGAGGCGACGGGGGGGCCGGGGCTGGTGAGCTTTCAGCTCCCCGCACTGGCCAGCTGTTCCTCACCAAAATGCTGCAGATTTTTTGCCACCAGGGTCCGAAACAGCAACTCGTGCCGCGGAAAAGATGGTGGCGGCGCGTCCCGTATAGACGGAGCTGAAAGTGGAAGAGTCTCAGCCGCCACAATCGCGGCACTTGAGTTTTCAAGTCGAAACTTACTTTCTTTAGCTCAGCCGATCTGACACGGACTTCGTATGATAGACATGTTGCTTTGACCGAGTTCCGTCAGAAGAGCGAGGCCGATACCAAGAGCAAAGGTTGTCATGAAGAGTAGGTATGGTGTGGTGTGGAACGAGCATCCGGGCGATCGGTGGAGTCATCCGAAACTGTCACTCCTGTGTATTGTAAAGAAATTGGTGAAGCTCGCCACTCAGTACGTCCAATCCTTCTCTCGTTCACATGCCAAACCCGTCCGTTTGACCAGCGCAGAGATCCACTGCGGGATTAAACATGGCCTTTCCGCCCCCGCTACCCGCCACTTTCCCAACGTATCGTGAGATGAAAAAGACGCAAGCCATCGCGTGAAGCAGCAGCCGAGTTGTGAAGCGGCACGTTTCGCAGGATTTCTGCAGTAGTCTCGGCGCTGAGACTCCATTAGGCGTCCGGGACTCCGGTGTCCACTTGTGCGCGCTCGCGGCTGGGTGTTTTGGTGGGTACGTTGTGGCTCTCCGGCTTTTTTGTTTCTATTTTTTTCCTCGACGGTTCGAGAGCTCCGCGTCGGTTCCGGTGGTTCGGTAGGTGGGGTTTGAAGCACACGCTGGCTAATCCGGCATGTGGTCTAGAGTCTCTTTGTTTCGGTGAGTGTTGCGTGCTGTGTTCATCACTTCACTGCGTAAGTTTGCATGTGAAATGGCTGGTAAGAACAGTAACGAGATGTATTTTTTGGTGTTGAAAACCCGGCCCTAGACGCCATTTACGCCTAACCCTGAATACAAACGAAAAGGGCAGACATGAAGGTGAACTCCCGAGATCAACCGAAAACTATACAGTAGGATTCAATCCTCTTCAACGTTCCTCTTACATGCCTCCTGTGAGGCCCATGAACCGTTCGCCGTGGGAAACGAAAACTGATAGCCGTACTCCCAGTACCACACAGCGTGCTCGGTGCCATCCCGAACAACCCTATACGGTCGTGCTCCGTTGGTAAGCAGCATTGTTGCGATTTCAACATAGCCTTGTCTCAGAGCTGCGTGGATGGGTGCTCCAAGGTCTCCGCCGCAGGCATTAACTTCTGCACCGTGTTCGATAAGAACTGTAATTGCATCTGATATGCCTCGGAATGCGGCATAGTACAGCGGCGCACAGTTGGAAACTTGGTCAACGGTGTTGACAGCGCGTAAGATCTTCTCAGCGGGTTGTTCCTCAAAAATCTTCTGCAAAAGGGTCCCTCCCCCTGGTTGACCGCTAAAGACCCAAGTTACCGTTCTGTCTGTGCTTGACGCAATGAAAGGGTCTGCACCATGCTGCAGCAATAATTCGACACATGCAAGGTCAAGTGTCGAGTGTAGTGGTGTGGTCCCGTCGTGTGCCCGGATGTTTGCATCTATGCCCAGCTCAAGAAGATATGAGCAAGCCTCAGGGATGCCAGCATATGCCGCAAAATAGAGCGCTGATGATCCGGTACTAGATCTTGCTCCAGCCCAAGCACCTTTCTGATGTAGTAGCTTTGCGCATTCCCAGTTTCGTTGGGCGATTGCAACCAGGAAAGGGGTCATTCCGTTCCCATCCATGAGCTCAGTGTCCGCACCTCGCAAGGCCAATGAATTGATAGCCCCAACCCACCCATGTTGACCCGAGATATGGAGAGGTGTTTGATTTTTCTCATCCAGGCGGATGTTTGGGTTTGTGTCCTGCTGTAAAAGTTCCACCAGTGCATCCTCACTCAAACTTTCACAAGCCGTTCGTAATCGCATGGCGTCAAGCTCCTTTGTGGTGTTACCTGCCAGTGCATGGCGATCATGGATAAGTCTTCCTCGAACAAGACTTGCGATCTCATGGTGGCGATAATGGAGTGCTCTGACTTCCGCTCCGGTGGTGACGTCGCAGCCGTTTTCCAGAAGCACCTGAACAACATCGAGGTGACCACGCCGTGCCGCAATTTCCAGCGGCGTCTCATGTCCGAATCTTTCGAAGATTGACTTTCCATCAGCGTCTATGATGAGTCTGCATATGCTCGCATGGCCATAATAGCAGGCTGCATGTAAAGCTGTGAAGATGTCATTTGCAGCCATCGAGACTGCGGCGCCTGCTTCGAGGAGAAGTCTGCAGTTTTCAAAACTGCCGATCGTCGAAGCTAATATTAGAGGGCTGTGTCCACTCCTAGTTCTGACGTTGATGTCCAGGTTTTTGGTTCTGGTGAGGAGCCACTGAACCGCTTCCTGTGCGGGATTCAAGGCCGCAATGTGCAAAGGCGTGGCATCTTCTAGCTCCAAAGATTGCTGCTCATTGGTGGAGGTTGTGAATTCATGGAAACCTCTAGCCTTCGACTGGTAATCGATTTCAGGAATCTCTGCTATGATTGAGAGAAGTGGCTGGTAATCGGTGAGAGACGCGTAATGCTGAAGCTGCCAGTCCCCATGGCCTCTGACCAAAGGGTTTGCGCCATTCTCCAGGAGAAGCTGCACCAGGTCGAACTTTTTCGAATTGGCTGCTATCAGTATTGGGGGGTTTTTCAGAGCACCGAGTTCGGATCCAGACCCAAGGACGGCGTCGACGTCTGTACCCGCTTCGAGCAAGGCCTTCACCATTGCATTTGAGCCAATCTGACATGACCAGTACATGCAATTTCGATCCTGATTATCGCAAAGGCCCACGTTCTCCCCAGCCACCTCAACAAGCTTAGCGGCAATCGGTTCATCGGATATGATCTCCGGTGCATAACTGAGTGGGATCCGACCCTCGGAATCTCTTTTCTCGCATTTGGCGATAAGGGTAAGAAGGGACTGGAATTGGTCGAAAACTTCCTGTATTCCCGGCTTCTTGATGTTGCAGATGTGGTGCAGAATCGTCTTGCCCTCGTCATCCTGGTTTTGTAGCAGTTCTTGGTCCATCCGAGGAACCAACAGCCGAATGAAGTCCACATTTTCTTCGGAAGTGCGAGCTGCACATGTGAGGGGAAAGTGACCGGAAGCATCCTTCAAATCGAGATCCACGGGCCCTTCGAGCACATAACTGGTGATTTCATGAAAAGGGAACCTCGTTCTGCATTCGGCGATGAAATGCAATATGTTTCTTTGAAAGTTGTCTTGCTCCTTGCGGAAAGAATCGTCGCGTCCAGCAGCTCCCAAGGCCCGTAATACTTTGAGAACATTGGCCGAGAAGCTATGCGCATCGCGTACCTCAATATACCTCAATCCTTTCGCGAAAGCCATGATGGGTGTGCAGCCTTCTCCGTCTTTCATTGCAAGATGCTGTCGTTCACCGTCGTATCCTGCAGACATTGACTGGACCAATTGAGCGTAGCTGTCGAAAGAAGGACCGTCGTGTTTAGCAAGCCTCTCAAGAACTTTCTGGATGGTCAAATGCAATGGTGTCTTCTTCTCTCCGTCCAATTCTAGATGTGAGAGCTTAACAGTTTCTTCGAATACTGGATCTTTACGAATGTCCTGCCAGATCAGATTCGCGAGCGCGGGTGGCGCCTGGGCGAGGTGGTGAAGGAAATTTCGCCCAGAAGATGTTTTGGCGCAGAGGTCTTCTGGTCGAAAGAGCAGCCGCACTATTTTCAGGAAATAGTCTTCGCGGTAGTCTGTGATGCCGTCTGGCTCTCTCGAGGATTGAAAAAGTACTATGTGAATGGGAGCCTCTCCATCGTTGTCGCGTTTGGTAAAGTCCACTTGTTTTTCGTGCAGGAATCGGATCATATGCTCTTTTCTTGACCGCGCCGCGAGGTGTGCGGTGGTTTGACCGTGCGGTGTCGTTATTTCCAGGTCTAGATGTGGGAAGCTGTCCAGGAAGGCCTGCAACATTCCAACCGAACCGCGCTCAATTGCGTACATCCACGGCGTGTAACCTTCATCGTCTTCCATCTCAACAGTGCTAGGAACATCGCTGACAAGCCGTAGGATTGATTTGACCGTATCGATATGGCCTTCCCTCGAGGCTACATGCAGAGCTGTACGACCAGACGGTTGAATTCGATAAGAAAAAACCGCACCTTCTTCAAAGAGGTACTCGACAACGTCCGAGTGGCCATACTCAGCGGCGTCTACGAGACATTGGGAAAGAAGTTCATCGAGGTTATCCGCTTGGATTGTTGGCAGTCGTGGGAGTAAGTCTTTTATTTTCTGAAGCCGTCCGTGAGCGCTCGACGCTCTGATGACGTCGACATAACCTTGTTCAAGGTGGGCGGGAACCGCAGCGTTGTTTTGACCCTCGTTCCCTGATTTGAAGGACATCTGGACGTCCTTGATTGCCAGGTACTTGTTAATTGATAGTTCCACATGTGGATCCAGATCTGTGAGGTGGGCTGTCTCCAGGAAGTCATTGACCGTGTCAGCGCTCAAGGAAGCTACAGCTTTCTATGTGAGCTGAAATCCCTTTTCGAGCAGAAGACTGGCGGTTGCTACATCTCCATGGTTCAATGCATCTTCAACAGGGTCGTACACACTCTGGTCTATGACAATGTCTTCGAGAAGGATCCTGGAGACGGTCTGATGCCGGTCTTTCCCACAAAGATCCCAATCACGATCACCCAGGCAAGGGTGGTACCACCCAGATATCGCGCATTTCAAAGGTGTCATGAGAGCAGTGCTACTTCCGTTGACGTTAGCACCTTGTTTGATAAGTCTATCAGCTAACCCTGCAAAGCCGAAGATGCAAGCTATATGCAGGGGAGTGATGCCGTACAACTGTTCCTCGAGTCCATCGCTGTACATGTGATTCGAGGAAAGCCAGAAATGGACCCAAAGAACGAATTGGTCTGTTTTCTTCAGATCAAACAGTTCGAGCACGAGATCTGGGACGTCGTCGTCTGCGTCGAAAACTGGCATGTGGTACATCCACCAAATCGCTGCGTAATCGTAGAACGGATAGGAAGTCTCTCCAGAATACGGGTCCAGATTCATATCCGCTGGCCTGAGAGAACCCTGTTTGTCGAAATCTTCGAGAAGGATGTATGTCAAGCAGGTATTCGTGAGGATGTCGTTGTCTGATTGGGTGATGTGAAACCTCGAAAGCTCTCCATTATTCGGGCCAATCTCCTGAAGAAATTCCTCGACAGAGAAGTGACTGAATTGCAAGCTTCCATAGACGTTTCGGACTAGACTGCTGCACATTGCGAGCACTGTGTCCATCTCGAGTGTTTCATCCAAGGATCGATCCTCCACTTCAACAGAGATGGCATGGGCCATTTCGCGAATCGATAAACGCCTTTTAGCCGTTGCGATGAATCGAAGGGTACGCTCCATGAATTTTATCGTTGAAGGTGCCGCTTGGTCGTTGGCTCGAAGAAGAATTCTCTCATAAGTCTTTGGAAGAGTGGGTGGAAGTTGCCCGAGGGCTTGTCTACGTTGCTTGTTTGTGGCAAGTCCGTAAAGGTGATCTAGCTGGCATCTATTCATGGTCAGCTTCACTTTCCTCGGACTTTAGAATTCTGCGAAAGAAAATTGAGAGCACAATGATAAGTGGCAAGTAATGTATCTTACCTGACCCATTGAAACCTGTTGATTGGCTCTTGTTAGTCATTTGCACGAACTGAGAAGTCAAACATCGGTTTACTTACATTCCATCTGACTTCTCCACCAAGGCACTCAGAATCTCATCTTTCAACTTTGCATCTCGAGTGGTCACCTTCTTGAATCGTGAACTGAGCTGTGCGGCGACATAGAGCTCGATGTCGGATTTGAAGCTGCGATCGCAATGCTTTCGAATGATGCCAGACACTCCTTGATGTCCAACTCTTCTCTGCTCGCAAACAAAGTCTTGATTGTACCAGTGTCATCACTGTTCAGTTGTGAAAGGACTTCGACAACGCTGGCCCGGTCCGTCAGGCATTCATCAAGCCCGTCAATGATGATGATGGTGGCGTCGAAATTTGCAGACATTTTCTGAACCAAACCAAGAAGATCGGTGTCATTGGGCGAGAATCTTTGCTGCCCGAGATTGGTGTTCTCATCGTGAAACTCCGTCAGTTCATCGAGCGCTGATTCATTTTGGAGAGCAAGCTGTCTTGCGATCGAGCCAAGGATGTGTCGACAGGACTGTGTATCCTTGTTGGCGTATTCACAGAAGAAGAATGCCGAGGCGAATTTGTCGGTGCGCTGGGAGTTGACCTGCTCAATGATGGTTGCGCTCATGACTGATTTTCCGGCTCCTGGTATGCCGTATAGCCAAAGGGTCGATTTCGCAGTGCCAATGAATTTTGCATATTCTGAGCTCCGCAAGAACCAACTGCAGGTGCCTCTCTGATGAAGAGCAATGTGTTTCTTGAAGAAATCCTCGGGCTGGGTATCTGAAAACTCATCTAGCATCTTCCGCTGTTCCATACGCAGTCGTCGCTTCGCTTCTTGGATCTGCGCATCGCGGATCTCGCTCTGTTGCCTCTTGATCTCATCAAGGCACTGGACCGCTTCGTCTTGTTTCCTGAGAACTTTGACGATTGAGGACATAGACTCTTGGGTCAGAGCTAGAGAGAGCAGTGACTTATGCTTCTCAAGATCCACAAGCAGCTTCTCCACTTCGTCCTTCTCGACAGCCCACCGAGTTTTCTGTTTCATGCTCTGCCACGTCCCAGATTTTGTTGAGAGGGTCAAGCTTGCGGCATTGGCAGGAGGACGCATCGAAGTAAGCTTGTCTGTGTCTGCCTCACACTTCTGAAGGATCCTTTTGATGTCTTCCAGCGTGTCATGGCAAGCTTGTATGGCGATGGAAGGAGCGGTATCGGCGATATGGACATCTCGCATCTCGTCAATGATGAGGCTGAGACTCTCGAGAACTCCATACAAGACAGCAACAGCTTGAAGAAGGCGCTGTAGCTGAGGTCTGGCTTCGCGGATGTTTGCTGTAACAGTTTTGATTTGCTTGATGACGTCCCTTGCAAGCAGGGCAAGGCCGCCAACACTCGCTGCAATCGACAGCGGATCAGCCATAGCGGCGGGTGGCTATGTATCGGTGAAATAAGGGTATGAAGGTCTGATGAGGCCGAAAGATGGAGTGGTAAGCTTTCATGAAATGTTGAGAAGCAATTTGGAGAGGGTCAAAAAGCTGACGCGCGCATTATTCTGAGCTCCAGACAGCCTCGTCTGAACAGTGTCAGGTGTGCCTTACGCACCAAGCCTGCATGATGTTCGAATCGGACCCGACCAAGATTTGATTGGCTGCCACACAAGGCGAGTCCACGCTGACTGACGACGCAGATTACAACCCTGCTCCCAGCCTTGCATTCAACCTCGCTGTGCGCCTTGCTCCGCCTTCTTCGTGGGTGCCACGTAGCCTTGTGGCGCCTGCGACTATACCCTGAAATCAAATGCCTGCGCAGTAAATATGGTTCGGAATCAATAGACAGGTCAAGACGATTGGTTCAGAAAAAGCTGATCATACATGGAAAGAGACCAAGCCTGGAGGCTGAGTACGCAGAAAGTGACGCTGCTGCAAGGCGTTGGAGGTGCAGATTTCAGAAGGATATTAGCAGCTGTAAAGGAGTCTGCCTAGACGCTTACGCTTACCGAAGCCGTGGCTTCCATTACCGTAGTCTGGACTATCGATTCATGCACTTGCCAGTTTCTCGCCCGACATTTTCTTAGGTCGGAAATGTGATGCCTACAAGGCTCAGCCTGAATTATACTCCAATAAGATCGGAATACCTATCTGCAATACCCACCACGGGAGCAAGAAAGCCGGGATCGAATCCTAAGTGAATCGATACCGACCCTCAAGCGCCGGCAATGCGAATAGTCTTGCACCTGGAGATTTGTGATGTTGGCATCGGTCCTTGGTCTAAGAGAATGCGGCCTCCTCGGTGTAGTTCGGCAGTTGCCTAACGTCAACTATTCTTGCCAACCAGCTTAACAAGTAGGTAGTTCCCGTGGCGTGGCACATATTTTTAAACCTCCACAAGCTTGCCCATATTATCCACACTTTGGGTTGAGAAATGTAAGCATGTGCGGACATCTCCAAAGTTTGATGTCGTGGTAACTTCATCGCTGTTACCGTTCGTCACCACTGTGAGAGATCGATTCGAAACGTAGTTCGTAGATGGATATATAGTATTAAGCGTCGCTGTATTCACAACCATTAGTCAGCTTCGGGTGCATGCTTCCAACCATGTCCCAAACGACCAGAAATAGGAAGCGAGATACAAATAATGCCAACATGTATTGATGATCATAGAAAACTCATGGGCTAATTGATTGCCATCCTAAATAGAGAAATCTCAGTTGTTCAACCCCCATAATTAATCGAGAATGCAGAGTATCGGGAACGCTCACCTGTCGCCTAGTATCTGTTTCTGCCATGAACCTGACCGACAGCTTTTCCCTACCCTTGGTTGACCGGGACGAACGAGCCATCCCCCGCCCTCAAGCACAGATATCTCCCCAACTCCGGAATATCCACCAGCATGCGCTGGAAGGCCTCACACGTCTTCAGACTGGACAGCCTCCTTGCCGCATACCCGAATACAAATTCCCGCAAGGGATCTTCCGGCGTCCTTTCCTGAAGCTCCGTACAAACCACTTCCAACAGCTCGCATGTAGTTTGACTAGAAGCCGACACTTTGCCGATCAAGTTCGCCAAGAACTTCCGTAGGACGCTCTTTTGGAACCTCTCCGCGCCGAGCCGCTCGCCAATGCTATAAAGCCGTGCCAGCCGGACGTAGTCCTCGTGATTCGTGGTTCCCTCGGTGTCCGCCCAGTCATCGCGATAGAGGTATTCGACGAAGCAGCCGAAGAGCTCGATGTCCTCTTCACAGTCGAGCAAGCTGTCCATCTGGCTTTCCTCGAAGCCGGTCATCATATGTGCGAGGACTTTGCTGGGCTCGTGGTAAAGAAGGGTCTTGTGTAGGTGGTATGTCCGGGTATCGGCGCCTGAGCCGACGGTGACTGCAACGCAGGGCGTGCAGAGGAAGCTGAAATGAATCAGTGTGTTGCACTGCTGACGGAAGCGATGCCAGGTTGTTACGAACTCTGAGAATGCGTGGGTTCCGATCTGAAGTATTGCACTGGCCTGCTTGAGTTTGTTCTCTGGGCTCTGTAATGCCGATGACATTCCTTCAATTGATCGAGTATCTCTGCGTTTTCCATAGGACGTGGTTTTCAAACCATCGATGCTGCGGTCGTGATTTCGCTCCATGTTGTAGACGTAGCATCGAGAGGTAGAAGAGGAACCGCACGGTACAATGCTTTGATAGTAGTTCCACAGAAATGCAATGTTTTCACTTACTAAGTATCCCTATCCGAAGGCCCAGAGACCGAGAAACCTCGCGCAAAACTTCAGCATCCTTAACACGGTTTCAGAAAAATGCCAGGCGTGTGGCTAGGAACGCCCTGTCGTGGTGATGGACTCTTCGCGTATCATCATTACCTATGGACGATTGACTTTCTTGGAGACCCAGTCGACAGACCTGGGTAATGAAAGGACCGCATGGAATGCGGTCAGCCTTTAGTTTGATAGCATGTGTTGAAGGAGACTAATATTCATGTTTCGTTCTTTCTCGCCATCCTCTCGCTCCAAATCCTTTGCTCTTTTCCCGTCGGTCTTTGCTCCCACAGCGCTGTTCAAAATTAATGTTCTTTTCTCAATACATTTATCTCAACCACACCAATGAATTACTGCTTTACAAGGTCGTCCTCTGAAGATATGTACGTAGGGAAAGGGGTGAGTCGCTATTACTGAAAAACTGAGCAGAATAGAACACCGACGCTGCGATGCTGTTGCTACCAGAATACCTGTTCGATCCAGGACTTCTGGTTCGCTGGCTCGGCAGGCAACTCAGGTGGAGGTGATACAGATCGGTCTGCACACAGTCAGACACATCTTAAAAACAGATTTGTTTTTGAAATGGACGATGGAATAGTTGACGGGCGGCATAAGTGCTCAAAGCTCCGCCTTACCCTTTCCTTTGTCTTTGGGGGTGATGCTGTGCTCCTCTTCTGGATGCTGCTCAGCATCGGATCCACCATCCTTCTCGCCTGTTGCATGATTTTCTGCCTCCTCCACTAAGCCATTTCCATTTTCCTTTTGGGAAGGTTTACCCTCCTCTTTGAATCTTTCTGCGCCGCCTTCATCCGTCTCTCCAGGCCCGCTGTCATCCACACCATCCCAACCATGCCCCCAGCCATGACTCGGATCTGCAGCTCCCAGCGAATCACCATCCTTTGCGATCTGGCGAATGTCACTCCAGTATTCGAGCTTACGACATTCCTCATCGGCAGCATGTAAGGCGTTGAGGAGATTGTCGATCTTGCGTGATTCAGGAGACGACTCTGGCTGCTCTCGATCTTCATGGGCCTCGCGATGTGCAGACGCTGCCTCGAATCGACGGAGTAAGAGTGAAAGTAGTTGTTTTCTTGAGGATTGGAACATGAAAAGTGACATGAGGGTAGGCACCTGTAAAGAGTTAAGAGAAGACCAAAGAAGTGCAGCCAATGACAGATTGGAGAGACAGAGGGGATGAAGGAGTATACCTGTTCGGCGAGATAGTGCAACTCCTCACCGCCTTCATCAAGAAAGCGGCGTACAAGTATTATTCTCTCGCGGTCAATGGAGGCCTTCGTCAAGCGGGCTATTAGCCGTGCCATGGTGCTTATATCGTCCTCCTCCTCTTCTTCCTCGAGATCCTGGCCGCCGAACCGGGTGGGGGAGCCCGAGCGAGCCAAACTCATGTTCGGTTGGTTCTTCGGAGGATGTATAGAGAAGTATTCCGAGTTGAGCATGTGGGCGTCACTGAAGTTCTTTGGGTCTGGTTGGTTCCTGGCAGGCAGATGTTTCCGGACACGCTTCCGGAGCCATCGACGTCTTCGCACAAATGAGTGGAACCACGGATGCGTCCCATGCCATGCAAACCCATGGCGAAACGAGAAAGAGTACTCCCAGCCTTCCTCGTCGACATCGTGGGACATGTCTACGTACCAAGAGGGCCAGGCCCAGTCCCAGCTCGGGTCAGGCACTGCAGCGTTTGTGATATCTACAGGCGTAGGCTTGAATCTTCCGTCCACCCAAGCAGCGGGATCGAAGTTAAGCAGGGATTTGGCGGAGAACAGAGGGACGCCGAAGAAGAAGGAGCCGCGTTGGTTCTCGTAAAGCACATCCACGACAGCATTCTCCTCCTTAGATTGCTTTATGACCTTTCTGGAGCTCACAAGGCCTTTGACGCGATTCTTACCGCGCTCGAGCTTGCTCTTCTTCCGCGAGAGCTCGCTGTCATCTCTGCTGCTCGTGTCGATGGTCTGGTCTGTCTCCTCCGACCGCAGCTGGGCACCCCTAGAGTCGATTTGTACCAACCCAGTCTCCCCAGCCGCACTCCCTTCGTCGAAGGACTCGAATCTGTCCTGCTGCCATTTCGCGTATTTTTGGCGGGCGAGCCCACGCTTCGCTAGGTCCTCTCGGATAGAGGCGCGGTGTAGACGGCGCGAGGGTTTCGATGAAAGGGGCGTCTGCGTACCGGAGGAGAGGTCGCTCGGTGATTTAGTGCCATCGTCGGACTTGGTGTGGTCTACGAGGTTGATCTGGTGGTCGTAAATCGCAGCGTCGGTGTCGTCGTCACGGCGAGAGGGCACCAAGCCTAAGAGGGACATGTCTTGCGCAAACTTGTTGGGTTATGCGAGGGGCGTAAACAGATAGGAAATACGGTGGAATGAACTGGGGAGCTGGGGCAGGCGGTGGTGAAGCTCTCTTGCTGGCTTGTGAGGCATAGCATAAAGGGGCCAGACGCTAGAAAATAAGCATGGCGCAAGCGCGACAGCAGCTGCGATGGACGGGACAAAAGAGACGTGAAGGCGAGGAATAGACTGCGGGTAAGCTCTAGAGCACGGAAGCGCAAACTCAGCGCGGCGTAAGGAGTTGGTAGTGGTGACGACGAAATTACCATCAGCTGGATTGGTGCAGAAGTGGCGCTGGCTGGCGCGTGAATGCGGAGAGAGCATCGCGCCAGAATCCTTACGTCATCGCCCAGCCAACTTGCTCTCGCACCACCTGCACCACCTCCACGCCTTCTCTCTACGCTGCAAAGCTCTCTTCGTCTCTCCAATCCACTTAATTCGCCAGCTCTCAATCTACTCACCCCCTCTACAATCTCGCGACAATGGCAGCCCGCAGCGGTTCTCGTCTTGGCCTCTATGGCGGTCTTGCCCTAGCTGGTGGCGCTGGATACTACCTCTACCAGGCAGGCGGCAGTCCCAAGCTGGCTGAGAAGGAGCTTGAGCGTAGGTCATCCGGATCCCTCTCCGACTCTGACGGAATCATTGACGCGCAGCAGATGACGCTTCCCGTCTGTCCTCCAAGTTCAAGGGCGAGCTGCCCGGCAAAGAGAAGGAATTCAAGACCAGCGCAAAGGTGTTGGGTGAGGAGGCAGGCCAGAAGGTCGACGGAGTGGTCAGTAACAATGCGTTGATGCTGATAGGTGTTTTGCGACGGACCGACTGACGCTTTGCACCGTGCCACAGATCGCTGATGCAAAGGCCACCACGAGCAAGATTGACTCAAAGCTCGAGGCCTATCGCGCGCAGGCCGACAAGAAGATTGGGGATGTCTCCCATCAGACGGCTAAAGACCTACACTCGGCGGTGGATAAATTTGACAAGACGGTTGGGGAGAAGGCAGCCCAGTCGAAGGGCTGGCTGTCGGGATGGTTCAAGTGAAGGAACGACATGACGGAGCACACTACGCGCAATGGGTAATGAAGGAGTCGGGGCAATAAGGTTTTCTATCATGCATCTGATATTCCAACTCTCCACTTTGTGTCTTTGTCTGTCGCTGTGCCGCATTGTTTCATGTGCTTTTGAGGAAACGGTTGCCAAGGACCTGCCCTTTTGAGCGGCACCGTTTTTGCTGCTTCGGTCAAGCACCGGTTGTGGTTTATCGACGGAGTCCGCCGATTGGTTGTGGCAGCATCCGTGGGAACTGATTGATGGGGATCGGCCGCTCCGTACCCGACTCGAATATCCCTTGCACGACGTCGGCAGGTGGTTGAAGTCAAAGGGCAATTTTGCCGTGGAACGTGGGCCGAAAGCCATATGACCTGACCCATGAGCAGATGCGAGCGCTGCAGCAATCCTAGAAAAGTGCGGAGGTGTGGGCGCATGCGTGCTTAGTTCAGGCCTTCCATGTTCCTGTGCGACCCCTGCAGCTGTGTACATAGCATGCACGTTTAAAACCCGATGGACCTACTTTTGATCGCCCTCTGACTAGCCGCAACCATCCTTCTTCAAGCTCCTTTGTTAAGGTTCCCTTGAGTCCGGGGCAGCACATGTGCTGTGCTGCCACATTACTCGGAGTTCAGCTACCATTCAATGGTTGAGCCCGCTCCTGCCTATTTAAGCCGCGGTGGTCTTTCCGCCACACATCCATTGCCTGCATAAATCCTCTTCGCGCACTCGCAAACACTCTCTTCCTTACACTTCTTCACTCCTCTCCTGGGTACCTACGTTTCCTCGGCTTCCTTCGCAGTCCGACACTGCCAACATGAAGCCCGTTACTCTCATTGCGCTGCTTATTAGTGCTTTGGCCCACGCTGCTTCCGCTGCTCTGGTCATTGCCAACTTCGAGGTATGACGCTCACCCAAGGACGACGGAAACCCGGCTGACTCGTCTACAGTTGCTTTATGCCGGAACCTACACTGCCGATACCTGGAAGGCTGACATCGCGTCAGCCAAAGCCGCAGGAATTGACGGATTTGGTGAGCCTGGGCTACTGTCTCACCTCGAAAGCCACCAAGCGGACTCACTGACATTTCAGCTCTCGTTGCTATCCCTCCTAACTGTCAGGCCGAGGACTTCAGCTGGCAAGCCGACAAGATCGAAGATGCCTACGCAGTTGCCAACAATGAGGACTTCAAGCTCATTCCTGCTTTCGACATGAACTACCACTTCCGTACTTCAAACTGCCCTACTGGTATGGCCTGGAACATGACATACATGTCAACTTTGATCTCGAACGCTAGCAAACAGCCTGCGACCTTCAGCTGGAACGATGCCGTGCTGGTGATCGCGCGCGATGGCGGCTTGTACGGCGACGACTACTTTTCCCAGATGAAGGATCTTCTCGAGCGCCAAGGTGTCAGCACAAGCATAGCTCCTTACCTGAGTACCTACGTGGAGTCGGCGCATCAGTTTGGCAATCCCGAACAGGCCGCTGAAACTGCCTTCTCCGACTACCCTTCCATTGACGGTTTCTTCAACGGTAAGCACAATGACTTGAGGCATCCCGGGAGCACTAACTTACAAGTGAAACAGAAATGGCCTGGCCCGCCAACGTGCACGAGAACCTGACCTGTGAAGTCGACAACGCATTCAAGGGTGCCATTGAGAATGCGGGAAGGACCGGTCCCTACGTTATGGGTGAGTAGATAGTGTCTAGATCGCACAGAAGCCTTTCTGACCAGATGCAGCCGTTTCGCCTTGGTACTACGAGAACAGGAACACCAACAATCCTGCCGACAGCCGAGTCCAGTACAGCGACACGCTCTGGGACTACCGTTGGAAGGGAGCTATAACCGAAACAAAGCCTGACATCATCGACATAGTGAGCTGGAACAGCTGGAATACCTCGACATACCTGCGCGACATCCCTGAAGCAAACAGCACCGCACCTGGCTGTGTTGAACTCGGCGACCAAGGCAATTACGTATACGGCATGAACCACACAGCCTGGCGCACCATGAGCAACTATTACAGCCAATACTACAAGGCAGGATCCGCGCCAGAGGCCGAGACCAATGAGCTCATCTATTGGTACCGGGTGCACCGTAAGGACGCACAGTGTCAGGGAGGACAGGCATCAGCAACTGGCACCGTTCAGAATTCCGACTTCCCCAATGACTCGGTCTTCATCTGGGCGTCCGTCCGCGCCAATGTCGACATCGAGGTGTATTTCGGCAGTGATGCGCACTCCCAGACAATGCGGCCCAGTTCACCTAAAGTGACGTTCAGCACATCCAACCAAACTGGTCCCCAGCTCTTTGAACTGCCATTCCCTGACGATTTCCCTCTGAATGGCACCGACGTGCTCTACCCACACGTTCTCGTCTACCCGGTCAGCATCCACCGTCTCGCGTACTCTAAGTATGACAGTGTTGCGATTACGGCGGATTGTGCGTGGGCGAACTTCAATCCCGTTGTCCAGAGCCTTGGATCCGACTTTAACGATATAATCGGTTGAAGTGTGGGAGCAGGAGTGGCCTTTTGCCTCAAGGTGAAGAGCAGAAAATAGGCAGGCAGCATGACTAAATGATTATATGACGTCACACATCCTTTAGACATAAGCGGAAAAAAAAGCTTCATTCCTTGACTATCATGTGCCCATTACATTTGTTTACACCGAGCTGCAATTGAAGGAATAGGGTGCATGCAGATGACTTCGCAGGTGAAACACCCCGCGTCAAGCAGATCAGTCTTTGAGTTGTCTCTCAGGATGTTTACCCCGGATGCCGTCTGCTCATTGGCTGTGTCCGGAATATGCTGGCTGGATCCTGAAACATAGGTAACGGAGGGGAGAGCAGCCAGGCGCAAATAGAATCAAGGTCAGAGCGGCGCATGGCAGATGCCTGCATGCCTGTTCGTTTCAAGGCTGCACCTTGCCACCAGTCGGAAGGCTGGATTTCGCCTGTTTCAGTTGTGCGCTCTGCAGGGCGGATGGCCACTGCTCTAGGGCAGCGGTGGTGGTCGGAAAAACGGACGATGTCCCGGTGGTATAATGTGAGCCAGTTGTCAAATAGGTGGTTTGGCAACTGGACGTTGGGGTGGTGGGGAAAAACCATGCGCGCTTCGGCGAAGCGGTCTTACATACCTACACAGTTCCCATGGCAACGATTGTAAGTCAGACGCACATCAAGAACAACATTCGGTGTTCGCACGCAGTATAAAGTGGTGTGAGAGAACAGAGGTGCCCATTTTTCGGATGAGGGAAGCTTTCCACACCGAGATCCCTGCAATTCCGGCGCAATAACCACTTTGTGGCTTGCAGCTTGGCCTGCACTGATACTGCCATCTCCGGCTAGCGCGGTGAAATCTTGGCGCGAATTTTCGCGTAGCCGTCGCGCCCGCGGCTGAGAAAGCTGCGCGTCATCCCACCCTCCTCTTCCGCCTCCCCACACACACCAGGTCCGTCCATTCTACGAGCCGTATTACCAGTCCAATTCCTACTCTACCGCATCGACATACAGCTACCATATCTCAACGAGCAATCATGCCTATTACCAAGCGCGCGCGCGCCGCCCCACAACCCTCCGGAGATGGTGTAAACAAACGGACAACTCGATCGCAGACGGACATCCAGTCATTCGCCCGTGTGTCTAAACCCGCAGCTTCGCCCGCCGGCTCCAAGAAGAGAAAGGCCGGAACCCAGGATGCTGAGAAGGATACGGAGTCGGCCACGCTAGTGTCATGCAAGAAGCTACGCCGTCCGCGAGCCTCACAACGTCCCATCTCGGAGACGCCGACCGGCACTCCCACCAAGGGCGCAAGTACGCTGCTCGCCGACCTTGAACTATCTACTCCCACCAAGCCTAGCAAGCTCAAACTTGTCTCCGAATCGCCTTCACCCGCCGTCGAGACGCCTCTTACAAGCCCCTGCTCGTCTAGCGCCCCGAGCTCCAAGGATGAGAAGTCCGCCGACGCCCTGCCGCAGGGAATACATGACCTTATTTCTCTACACTCATCATTCCTCACCGCGCTATCCCTCCACTACGCCCATAATGGCACTGCCTCGCCAGTCGACCTCCGTGCGCTCACGCCGTCTGTTACCAAGGCCTGGGGAAAGCGCAAAGTGACCATTGATGATATCAGGCGCACTCTCGGGGTCATGCAGATCAGCCTTTCGACCAATCGCCCAGCAGCAACTCTCAAATCACGAACATTCCACCTTTCAGACTACGGTCGCGGCAAGATCTGCCTTGAGCAACATGAGAACAAGAAACAACGCACCAAGCGCAGCAACAGCGTCATTCCCAAGCACATTGATGAGAAGGCATTCAACACACTATTCGCATCGGAACTCAACACACGATGGACTGAGTATCGGTGCAAGATCACACCCAACTCCAAAAGCCCATCATCCGTGTCTTTCTTCATCAGCCAGCTGCCCATGGCCGAGATCACTGAGTGCACCTCGCTGGCGAAGGTCGCACCCCTCTTCGCCAAGGGCCAACGCCGTCTCGAAGACCTAAAAGCCGGCGCCATCAAGGCTCAAGCCTCCAACAGCTGCTTCACCACCTCGGCCAGCACCGCCGAGGCAGGTAACGAGAACGCCCGCCCCACATCCATCAAAACCGTGTCCACCAAGGCCAGCTTCTCCACCCACAAGAAGAGCGCCTCGTCCTCGACCAGCATCACCACAACCTCGACCATCTCCGACGACGCCAAATCAACCAAAACCACCTCGTCCAGCACCCCCCTCGTCTCCCCCCCCGCCGCCGCTCCCCCCACCGCCCCCCCCACCGCCCCCTCCCGCGCAACCTCTCTCCTCGACCGCATCCTCGCCAAACAAGCCGCCGCCGCCTCCGCCGCCGCCGGCCCCACGCCCGAAGCCCGCGCTCGCCAGGCGGCACTGCAGCGCTGCGAGGAGGTGCTCGCCACGCTCAGCCTGCTCGCCACGACGTCGTCGCCCTCCTCCTTCTCCTCTTCCACCTCCTCGGCGCCCGTGTCGACGCGCGTCTCCTTCCCGCTTCCGCGCCTGGTGCGCGACATCCAGGGGAGCTCGCGCAGCCTGCTCGGCGCCGAGGAGGTGCGCAAGATTGTCGAGGTGCTGGCAAAGGAGATTGTGCCGGGATATGTGGGGTTGGTGAAGATGGGGACGTTGGAGGCGGTGGTGGTGGATCGGGGGAGGGCTGTGGGTGGGGCAGAGGTGAGGAGGAGGGTTGTTGCTGCTGGGGTGGAGGTTTGATGGGGGTTGTTTACTTATTTTCCATTTTTTTTTTTGGATGAGGGGGTTTTGCCGTATGGCGGAGGTCAATGACGGGAGTATTCTTTGGGTATGTAGACCCGTTTATTGCGGTATTTTAGGTGTTTAGTGTTAGCGTTGAAGCGTTGTGGAATGTTAGTTGGTTTCGGCTTTTTGGTCATTAAAGCAAAAGAGCCGATCAATGCTGTCTGGTTTACCCTTTATCTGTGGTGGTGTTTTGTCGTCAGTATAACTGTGACATGACACTTTGAGGATATCTCACTTGGGAAGCGGCTTGAGGAGGCCACTTTCACATCCTGTTTCTTTTTAATTCTGAGTTCTCTGCGATTGTCATGGACGAGGCTTTGCATTCGTGTGGTGTTGTCATTGGCTCAAAGATAGACGCCGTTGATGCATGTCAGCACCAGGGAGTGCATATGGATTCCGGCCTTTCATGTTATTATAGGCTGGTCATCCTTGCCTTCCAAGAGGCTGCTGAATCCATAGCAAAGCCTTTGGCAGCGGGCTGTGCCATACAAGCCCTCCTAGCTAAGCCAACTTGAGAACGACACTGGTCTCACATATCGTAGTCCGCACCTTGGAAACGGGTTTAAAAAAAAGACATGAGCCTGTTCAAAAGGCGGGGACCTCTTAGGAGATGAAGTCTAAGTGATGATTATTGAAGTCGTCTTGCTCGCATTACAATAGAGGCATCCTTCAGCCTCGCGACGCAAGCTCCGCTGTGCCCTTTCTGCTCACCCCTCCATGATTCGACTGCATAAATGACGTAACACACAAGGCTGTGCAAATACCCTATACAATCATCTCCAGGGCCCCTGCCTCGTTCCACCTTCACGCTCCTCTTTTGAGCCTTGCGGTCCAGCAATGGCGGAAGCATTCGGCATCGCCGCCGGTGCGCTCCAGTTTGCAGACGTTGGCTCTCGCATCTTGCTATCGCTCTCACGTCTCTACTCAGATATTTCCCACGTTCCCGAAAAGATTGCGAAAGGACAGTCCCAGGTTGAAGACCTCGTTCTACTGGTCGAAGCCGTGCCGCAAGATCTGGCAGCTCCGAACACCGCTCCAGGCTCTTCGTTGTCCGCTTTTGTTGCACGATCGCGAGTTGACAGACTGGTCGTCTTGATACGCGAGACGATTCGAGAACTCCATGAGCTGCAAGTCATACTGGATGATCTCTCAGCCAAGAAGAGCGACAATGTGTACAAGCGAAGCTGGAAAGCGGTGGTCTCCTTGAAGAAGGACTGAGAGATCGAACAGCGTTTTCGAAACCTCGAAAGTTGCAAGGGCAATATCAGCCTTTGGCTGGAAACCCAAAGTACAGCTTTGCTTCGGGACAATGTGTATGAGCCCCGACATCTTTATGTTCTCTCCGCCTCCTGACGATAACAACAGGATCCTTACCAAACGCATCGAACCGGCTGTGAGCCGCTTAGACAGGAATATCGTCGACATGGCGAATCAAACCCAGTTGTCGTCAAGAGCCCTACAGTCAGGCTTCGGCTCCTCACACAAGTCGCTTGCCGAGCTGGTCGACAGGCATGGCAGCTCATCGGGAAGCCAACTTGTGGCTTTGCAACTCAGCCACAATCAGTCGGACATCATGCTTCATGGCATTGACAGGAAAATCGACTCGCTGGTAAGAATATCTTCGATTTCTAGTTAGCTATGATTAACTTTGCTCAGACAGAGACTCTAAAATGGGCCAACCTACCTCTGGCTGCCCCATACTGGAATCGGAACCGCACATCAGCATCCAATGCTCTAAATCCAGACGAGGAGGTACAAGGCTCCCGCTATTCAGACAAAGCACGTAGTAGGGTCTTCCGCCGATGCTCCTGCCGAAAGATCCGCACCTACACAGAATGGCGATCCATATATCTGGATGATGACTCTCGCGAAGTTCACAAACCCGACTGCCAATTCTATGGAAGATCACAGCGAAAATTCACCCTTGGTATCCGTGGTTCCCTTTTGATGGCCTACGCTGCTTCCTTCGACGTCGCATTCAGCATAGCATATGGCATGGGGGGTTTTCTTTGTGCCCAATGGTACTGAGAGCAATCCGTATCAGAACTGATGACTCACCTGCGTATTTGATTCTTGACAAGCTCTTAGCCGGATGGAAAGAATGGATGGTTCAGAGACCTGGACCTAGTTTGAGCTCTTCACGCATGTCATTCGAAGTTTCCCTTATCAAGACCCTTCAGCGCGGCGAAGCATCCCTTCTGGACCAGGGGCTGGATGGTAGAAACATTGTCAACGTAGGTGAGATCTTCTCTGCACAATACAGGCGCTAACTTGTCGACGCATAGCGCTTCGCATCCAGTGCCTGCTTTCTTTCATGGCAAATGATCGGCTGTGGTGGGTCCAAGAATGAGCAGTTGATGGAAGAGATTTGTGCCACTTTCTTGGCCTTGTTTAGACTTGGTTACCCAACAAGCTGTGTCTCGTAAGTGTTTTCCAACTGCATTATTTTCTCCAATCAACTATCTAATACCGTATCTTTCTCATGCCACCCGCTAGACTCATGTCCAAGTAACTAATAAGACCTTCTAAGTAGTACAGATTGGGGAACACCCCGTGATATACTTATTGATTACGCCTTGGGATTATCGTTTGAGGATTCTAAGGCCTGGTTCACTCAGGTCGACCCACTCCTGGAAGATTATGATTGCGATATAGTCCAACCACTCTCCAAATATAGACGGAAGCAATTTGACATGGCAGTTCTTGCAATACACAATCCCATTGTGGGTTACAGTAAGTGGGCCTCTACCGATTTCTATGCAATATCACCAACAGTCTTAGGTCTTGACGTTCCCGACTACTATCACTGCATATTCGAGCGCTCTACCCAAGGTCTGAGGAAATTTCTTCACCAAAGACCCGATTTGAGAAACCCCTCCCAAGTGGAACTGCCATCTTTACTTGCCTGCGCAATAGACTGGCCAGAGGGATTTGTTCATCTCCTTGCCGCTGGATTCGCCCCTTTCGATGCTCTGGAAATTGCAATTTTTTCTGGCCGTACTGAAACGTTGAAGCTGCTACTGTCATATGACTGTCCCTTCTTCGTGGAATCACGTTCTGAATTCACAGAGGAAACTTCAATCTTGGATATTTGGTTCTCGGTCACCACCCATGCCTTGCACCGGAAGCTCCCAGACTGTGAGGTGGATTACTTCCTGAGTAACCATCTGTATATTCTGGAAGCCTTGATCATCATTGTTGACCATCTTGCAAGCCTGCGGCAAGAACTTCAAGCGTTTGCCCAACTTCATTATAGAAAGCTTTCTGATGAGTGTCGCAAAGGATTGATCAAGGACGCTGGCATCGGAACTGGCACTCTACTGGACGCAAGTGCTCTGCGAGTATACAATGAGCTCCAAGAAGGGGAGATTGATGTTCCAAAGCATCTTTGGCCGGGTACCTGTCTGTCGGTCTATCATGTCCCAGGTCTGACTAAAGTTGGAGCAGAATTGCTGTCAAAAGTGGGATTCAAGGATCTTACCAAAATCGACAGTGCTGATCCTCAGGGGAGGCGCCCATTGAGTTACGCATGTCAAGAATCCAGAATCCACCTGGCGAATTGGATTGTTGACAGAGGCGCTGCTATCCGTCTCCTTGATATTCAGGCTCTTGTTGGTAGTGTGCGCTTTCCTGCCGCTCTACTCAAACCCAGAGAGGATGTTACTCGTTTCTTTGTGAGAGCCGACGATGTTGGGAAGGATACTTGCCAATGTTACTGCTCGAGCTCAGGATGCGTTCCAGCATCTTACTTGGCACGAGGACGGAATCGGATGGGCTGGCACGAGAGGTTCCTATTTATTGTTGAAGTTGCATCGCGACTCACTGAGAATCGCCGGAGCGAGTGGCTCAAAGAGAGTTGCAGAGCAGAGTTGTTTTCGAGACTAGGCTGTACACATACATGCTGCCAGGCGTCTGATGCCTCGACATGGACACAGGGCGAAGATGGAGAAGAGATTCGAGAGGAAGAAAGAGGCTTAGGACACATTCTGGATAACTATGTCCAGCTGTTCGAGGAACTAAGCTGTCGGTACCACGGAGACTGGAAGACCTTCTGGAAGAGCTGGTGGATGTCTCTGGAACTCTTCCTGCCTCGACCACGTTCACGCTACAGCGGTACTCCGGTCAATCGAGACGACGAACCAACCATCCTGTCCAAGGCTGATCTCGTGGATGAGACGGACTATGGACCGAACGAAGACGCCATTCGAAACACAGTCTCCCACTTTCCCGGTGTTCACAGATCGATGGAACGATTAGCGGACGCATACCAACTCGGCGAGATGCCAAGGTCATTCACATGGTATCTGGGGCTGGCAGGAATCGATCACCTAGCGATGCGGTGGCTTACGGGTGAAGAAAACGACGGTTGGAAATTTTCTTGTGCTTCACCATTTGGTGAAGCGCAAATTTACCACGCCTGTTATTCCGACTACTCCCACGACAAAGAGAAGCTTCTGAAAGGTCTCATCGTGCCATTCGTGGCCGTGGGCGTAGTCCAATCTTTGGAGATCGGATTTGACATTCCTCATGACATACTCAAGCACCTCGAGCTGGAAGGTATCCTCAAAGACGGGTATTGGCAAACAAGGTGTATACAGGAAGAAACAGCGGAGGACATACTCTCAAGCTGAATGTTATCTCGGTAGGTTAGGAGTTGAGTGCCCTGGCGGCGTTTGTTCAAGTACCTTTTTCCCTTAGTTATATAGGAGTCTTCAAATCAAACCCCATATCCGCAAATCTAAACATTCACTCCAACCCCTCCACATCCCGCACATCCAGCGTCCACCGCGCAAACACGCCCACCTTCGCGCGCATATCCCTAACCATCGCCTGCACCTTATTGTTGACAATCTGCAGCTGCGTCAGCTTCTGCAGCTCGCCCGCATCCGCCCACGCCCGCCGCGCCGCCGCCTTGGCCTTCCACCACTCCCCCTGCTCCGACTCGAGCAGCGACAGCGCCGTCAGCACCATGCGGACTGTCGTGGTTAGCGTGTGGCGTTTCTGCTCTGCTGCTTCGGAGTTGCCGCTGCCGCCGCCGCCGCTATCTGGCTGGTTGTTGCGGGTGTTGAATGCTTCGGCGTCGGGGTGGGCGCGCTTGAGGATGTCTTGGAGGTCGGCGAGGCTGGGTTCGAGGGGCTTGGGCTGCGGGGTGGGGGGTTAGCTGGCTGGTTGCGATGCTCAGGCGGAGGTTCGCAGGGAGGGGGAGGGAGGTACCCAGCGATCGCGATTGGAAATGGCCGCGATGTGGCAGAGTTGACACATGGTGGAGGATGGGTTCTGTGTGTTCTTGCGAGAGGTTGCGTATGCGTTGGAAAGTAGAAATTGAAGAGGCTGTTTGTTGAAATAACAGTCACGGTGCCCACAAGGAAAGGTTGGCTTCAGGTGGACGCAGAGCCATGCATGCCCCGTGTGGCGGCATATGCTGGAAGGTGCCAGGTTCAAAGACAAACAGATTGCTCTTGGCATTGTTTATAGTTGCTCGTGTCTACAACTGTCGAGCCTTCTTTGTTTCTAAAAACGGATCTACTGAAGTAAATGAATGAATATATGCATCCAACTGTCGGGTACATACAACCAACTCAGACAATGCTCCAAAGAGGCTGTGGCAAAGCCTTGCGCGTGGAGCTACTGTGGCCCGTCCTTAATCTTTTCTCGCCAATGCCGATGTATGCCTCCCGCTTGGCGGGAGTGCCCGTGGTGATTGACCAGGTGTCCAGACCGTAATAGTCGGCGATTGAATGGACAAGCCAGCGCCTGAAGCTGTTTAGTGCATGAGGGGGCGCAGCGGTTTCGTGATTCACTCACCCAAAGGCAGCACTGCGATCACCGACGAGGCTGTCAAAGACCATCAGGTCCTTGCGAAGCTCCTCATCGGCAGCGCGCATGTCGCTCATCTGCCCATTGCGCCCGACGAAGACGATCTGCTCATCCTCCGAGTCGGGATCTTCGATCACGCCGTCCTGCTCGTCCTTCCTTACCTTGTCCTCCCACTTCTCTACGAATTTACGTACTTCCTTCTCAATGGCCTCTAGCATATTCCGGGCAGCGCGCTTCTTCTTCATCCGCTCGCGCAGCTCCTTCAATGCCTCAGTAGCAGCCTCTTCTTCCTTGCTGACCGCCGGCTTCGTTCCCTTGGTGTTGCGAGCGGCACTCCGCGCGGCCATCTCCTTGTCCCAAAACGAGGCGATCGAGTAGGGCACATAGTGGAACTGATATTGGGGACGGACCTCCCAATCGCTGGGGAGCGGAGGCTGGGCGTGCGGGTTGTTGAGGAGGCGATCTGCTCAGACGTTTGAATCAACTGCGCGGCCCTTTTGCTTTGCGTGAGTGGCAAGTGTATCACGCACCATTCTCCCAGCGGCGCCGCTGGCGACTGCCCTCCTTGCCCTTGAGCAGAGCTTCGCGGCGGTTCATGCTGTCGCGGCGGAGGGGCTCGCGTCGTCGCGTGTAGCCAGAGCGCACGGCCTGCGCGGCCGTAGTGTTGCCGTTCTCGCCAGTCTGAGAGCGCGGGAGCACATGGTCGTCGAGCGGGATGTCCAGCGTTACCGTTGTGCCGCGCGTTTGGGATGTGGGCGGAGTGATGTGAATGGCGCCCAGTGCCTCGGAGGCATGCTCAGTCCAGGCTTCAATGTCGATGGGCTGCTCAGGCACGGCGGGCTGCGGCGAATGAGAGCCAGTCGCGGTCGGGAGAACGGCCATGATGGAGATAAGGCGAGGTGGCGACGCGACGCGACTAGGGGGTTCTGGCTGCGGCGCGGGACGGAACACGAGAATGGAGGTGGAAAGATGGAAGACGCAGCGATACGGGCGCACAGGGTCAAGAAGAAGCACGAATATAAGGACGGACTGAAGGGAGTGGAGGGGCTGCGAGGGGATGAGGACGTGTGGCCGATAAGAGCAGCACCGCCAAGGCGAATGGTGCAGTCATCACGAGCCGCACCGCCGAGGTCTCCGACGCGCCAATGTGCTTCGTTCACGTCACCTCGTGCGAGTCATCTCCGTTCCTTGACGCAAGATCGCATCTCTGCACGATTCTCGACATGTCACAGACATGTGGCTGAAGATGGGATCCACTTGGTCTACATACGCTTAGTTCTCGAACGGCAGCCCGCTCTCCTGTCGGACAGAGCCATATATCCCAGCAACATCTCCCTTAGCACCCCGATGCTTCTGCACGCCTTCTAGGTGTGAGTCGACCACCTCAACCGCTCGCACCTTCGCCCCGGATGACTCGGCCAAGCTCAGCGCATGTCGCGCATCCTTCCGGGCCAGGTCGACTTGGAACAACGGCTGTAATTCGCACGAGTCAGCATGTGTCAGGTATGAGCCATGGTGATGCAAACAAACTCACCTCTTCACGCTTGTAGTAGTCGCCCGACCGCATCCTGTTCGAGTAGGCTACGTACGGGCCGGGGAACATGGTCTCGATGAACTGGTGCAGGTTGTCGGTCCCGAGACCCGTCGTTTCGGCCAGCGTGTGGCCTACTGACAGCGCCTCAATCATGTTGAACACGAAGGTGTTCCCAATGACCTTGAGCAGCGTGGCCTTTCCGTGCTCCTGGCCGCTGAAATCGACGATGGCCTTTCCCATGACACCGGTCGTGTATGGCTTGACCTTCTCGATCAATGCAGCGTCACCGGCCAGGACAAAAATTAGCTGGCCAGCATCGGCCATTGCAGGAGCTCCGAATACTGCCCACAATCAGCATAAACAGCCTTGGGAGGTAGATGAAGGACGAACCTGGACCAGCAACGAATCCGGCGCCCTTTTCCGCCAGTTTCTTTGCCAGAGCATTGCTGGTGTCGGGATGCACGGTTGAGCTGTCGACAAACAACTTGCCGCTCACGTCACCTGTGAGGGCAGCGTCGATGGTCTCGTCGATTGCCTTGTCATCTCCAACGCAGGTGAAAATGATTTCGGACTTCTTGACGGCCTCTTCAACGGTGGAGACCACGGTGGACTTCCCTGACGGCAGCTTGGCGGACAGGTCATCGGCACGCTGCTTGGTGCGGTTGAAGATGATGAGCGGCTTGTCCAGATCGCCCTTCTGCACCAAGTTGGCGCACATGCCCTACCGGCAAACTGTCAGTCACGAGAAGCAAAGCCAGGCTAGGTGCATACTCTGCCCATGTTTCCAAGGCCAATCCATGCCAGCTGCGGCGCCATGTTGTGCGGTAATGGAATTATGTAAATGCTTCGAATACGAATATCTACGCAATTCGAGTAAACTCTTATGCAGGCGAGGTCTCTTATACCGCAGGGCGAGATGACGTCTCGCTCTGGCGGGGTATGGACATTAATAAGACCTCGGCCTTTAGACAGTCTGGGGAAGCGAACCCGGAGCGTTAAATTACATGGATAGTTTTATCGATAGCGGGGCGTCATTTTTACTTCGCTATTGACTCACCCCTCACCTTGCATGCGCAATGCCCAAGCAGTTGCTCTCGCTCTTCGCCAGAGGCAGTGCCTTCTTCGTGTTATGAGACATGAGCGCCTATCGTTGTGCCCTGACAGCCAGGGCCTCGTCTACCCTGCGCCATCGCGTGCGTCGGCCTCCCAAAGCTTAACTCCGATCTCGCACCTCCAAGCTAACTTGTCAATCCCAACAGCCCTCACCTGCCATTGATTCACCAGCAACCCGTCACCGTTACCGTCATCCCGTCGCGAGCTTCGGCAATAGCGTGCGCCCCGATCCCCGAGACGACGATGTCGTCACGAAGCCGTCGACAGTCAACCCTGATCACGTCGACCATGAGCGCGAGTTCATTCTGTCGGTGCTGAGCACCACTGCCACAAAGCGCGACGCCCGCTCCTACCTGGCGCGATACCAGCCGCAGACACGCAAGAAGCGGGCTCAGGGCATCGCCAAGAGATATGAGCAAGTAGAGCGCGCATCCGGCCCCGCGGTCGAGGAGCACAATGGCTGGCTCTTAAAACGGACGGGCGTGAATCTGGGCACTCTGTACACTCCGTCCAAGGCCATGCTTGAGAGCCCAGTCTTCAAACACCAAGAGCTACCCGAGGAAACCATTCCAGAGGAGGAGATCATCCACCCTTTACACGTCGCGCTGGTCAAGATAAGGGCTGTTGAGCTATGGGATGCTGACACACTCTATGGTGTGAGCTTGACGCTGGGTCAACTCGTTCGGCTTGGTCTGAGCATAGCTGTTGTGGTTGACTGCGACGAGGAGAGCACTCCAGATGCACCCGGACAGCTCACCAGTGAATGGCGGGACAAGGCCAACAGCCAGGCGGATCGCATTGTCGAGTCGTTGCGCCGTACCACTCCGCAAGGTGCCGTTCGCATCAACGATGCTCTCACCATTTCGGACATCAAACAAGAAGTCCCGAGCAAAGCCAGTGTGCAGGGAGGTGTCGAGGTGGAGTATCCCGAGCTCCTGCTGCCGCTGCTCCAAGGCGGGAAAATCCCCGTTATCCCGCCACTAGCCTTCACCAAGGGCGAGTTCAAAGCAACGAGAATCCAGCCCGATGATGTCATGTTAGCTCTCACTCGTGAGTTCTCGGGCATCAGGAAAGTTGCCAGCGAAAAGGACAATGCCATTTCTCGCTCTGAGAACACTACGCTTGAGAGGATCATCGTACTCGATCCTCTGGGAGGCATTCCTTTTCCCAATCGCGATGACCGAGCGCATGTTTTCATCAACCTAGAGCAGGAGTATGAGGGTATCAAGAAAGATCTTCGGGATGCTCAAGTTGCTGTTTCCCAGTCACAGGACAAGAAGAGCAAAGGCTGGTTTTCCAAATCTTTCGCAAAGTTTACCAAGCGTGAGCTTGCCGCTTTGCCTCCTGTCAACCCCCGAGTGCTGGGCTCTCCCGACAAACCAGGTCGCCACTTAAAGAACTTGTGTCTAGTTCAACAGGCATTGACGCTCCTTCCGCCAGCATCCTCAGCATTGA
The DNA here is from genome assembly GCA_023082095.1 of Dothiorella sarmentorum. Lineage (NCBI taxonomy): Eukaryota > Fungi > Ascomycota > Dothideomycetes > Botryosphaeriales > Botryosphaeriaceae > Dothiorella > Dothiorella sarmentorum. The sequence continues at coordinate 248,842 of JAJMVL010000038.1, forward strand.
TCCTCACTCCTGCCGAAGCCGCCATCTCTGCCACATCTTCCGACCCGTCCACTCCCGGCGTCAGCACTCGCCGCCAGAAGAACCCACTAATCCACAACCTCCTCACGGACAAGCCCATGGTCTCATCCTCCCACCCCGACTCCCCCCTCGCCCAAATCCCCTCCATCATGCCCGCCACCTTCGTCAAGCGCGGCATGCCCGTCACCATGATCCCCAACCCGAACCTCGAGCCCTGGCGGCCCCCGCAGCCGGGCCAACCCACGTTCGACCTTTTCACCGACCCGCGCATCGACTTCCCGCGGCTGCTCAACCTCATCGAGGACTCGTTTGGCCGCAAGCTCGACGTCGAGCACTACCTGGACCGCATCAAGAACAAGCTCGCGGGCGTCATCATCGCGGGCGAGTACGAGGGCGGCGCCATCCTGACGTGGGAGTACCCGCCCGAGACGCGCGGGCCGGACGGGGAGCGCGTGGCGCGCCCGCCGGTGCCATACCTGGACAAGTTTGCGGTGCTGAAGCGGGCGCAGGGGTCGGGGGGCGTGGCGGACGTGGTGTTCAAGGCCATGGTGCGGACGTGTTTTCCGGACGGGGTGGTGTGGAGGAGCAGGCGGGATAACCCGGTCAACAAGTGGTACTTTGAGCGGAGCACGGGGACGCTGAAGCTGGATGCGTGGGATGGGACGTGCTGGACCATGTTCTGGACGACGGAGGATGTGGAGGAGGATAAGGAGCTGTGGAGGGATTACCAGGAGGTTTGTCGCGGGATTGTGGCGAGTTGGGTGGATAAGAAGGCGCCGGATTAAGAGGCTTTGTGCTGTTTAAGGGGCTGGAGGGAGCGTGGCGTTTGGGTTAGATAAAACAAAAATGGAATCGGTTTGTTTTCTTGGGTTGACATGTTTGTCGTCATGCTTTGAATTATTCTGATGGGTAATTGCCGTTACTACCCTGGCCTCCTGAACCTTTGACAAGTATATCAAATTGTATATGGAAAGATGTCGTATGAATCATCAATGTCATGAGTGAACTAATTGTAACGCAATGCTTGAGCAGTCCTTTCGTGAACCTCGTCCATCTCTTGTCGCTACGGCGGGGGAATGAAGCATCCCTTGTTGAACCTCGCATCGGGGTCATAACGCTTCTTGATCTGCCTCAGCCTGTCATAGTTGACGCCGAAAATCTTCCTTGGAGTCAGCTGCATGCATGTTGAGCGTTAGGAAAATGTATGTACGTACCGCACCGCAATCGTTGATGGATTCGATGAAATTGGGGAAGAAGTCAGCCGGAGAGTGAGCCTTCTTGATATCGAAGGGCGCCCTTCGCAGCGCCTCCAGCGCCAGCTCCTCCGGGCAGCCCGAATCCGGCATGGAGCCCGTGAGCAGCTGGAGCACGTGGCCGGCGGAGGAGTGCGGCCAGGCTGTCTCGTCGGGCGAGTTGGTGGAGGAGAAGGTTTTCTGTGGTTCTTTTGTTTCAGCACTTGGGAAGTCTGTTGTAAAGGCTCTGGCTGCCTACACCGTGCATGATTTCGAGTAGGAACAGGGTTCCGGGACCGAGTCTCTTGTCCATGGCCACGACCTTGTCGACCCACTCCTTCCCCCGGATGACGAAGTCGGGGTCGATTTCGTCGGCAAGGCAGGCGTTGAGGTAGCTGTTTGTTGCCCCAAATAGATGCTCGGTGCCTGCAGCTTGTCAGCCAAAGCTCAGCGGTGCACTGATTGCATACACTCGCCCTGCAGGTCATTGACGCCTCTCAGATTGGTCACCGTCGTCATATCAACAGCCCCAGGGACATCGAGCGCCCACTGGAAGCCTTCCGCACTGCGTCCATGCTCCTCCCCGTGGGCATCAAACACGAAAACGCAAAGCTTGAACTCCGCAGCCCCCTCGCTCTCCGCCCCCCCTGGCCGCTCCGACTCCGCCACCCACGTACTCTGCCCGGCCCCCTCGTCCGCGGCACCGATCAGGCAGTGGACCGAGAGCTTGGGGTCGAACGGCCGGCGCGTGTACTCGGACACCCGGCGGGACACGGCCTCCAGGGCGCTTGGCGGGTAGGCGATGGGGCCCGCGAAGATGGAAGACGTGTACGGATACGTGCGCATGCGAAACGCAGTGGCGACTGGATAAAGAAAGGTCCCGCATGTCAGCTTTTCGGGCCCTCGTTAGTATAGTTGACGGCCAAAAGTGCTTACCCCCGAAATTGCCTCCGCCCCCACGAAGCGCCCAGAGGAGCTCTGGCTCGCTCGAGGCCCAGACCTTGCGGCCGTCCCGCAGCACCATCTCGACGTCGAGCAGATTGTGCGGGTCGGCGGCCAGGCCGAACTCGGTGCCGATCCAGGAGAGGCCGCCGCTGAGGATGGATCCGGCGACGCCCACCCACGAGACTCGGGTTGCGACAACTTTTACGGTCCCCGACCGACCGTCAGTACATACAACTGTGCGAGGAGTGCGAGACGGAGCGGGACGGGAATTGGTGGAAAGGATCTATTACCAACGCGTCCCGGCGCCAGCTCCTCCAACTTCTGCTCAACCTCCCCCCACGTCAAGCCCGCGCCGACGGTGACGGTCTGGTCGTCCGGGTTGAAGGCCACGGCGTCGAAGGCTTTCATGCTGACGACGACGTGCTTGGCGGAGCTTGAGCCTATGCCGCCGCAGCGGATGGCGAAGTCGAGGTCCGAGGCGTACAGGTATGGCACGAGCTTTTGCAGCTTTGCGGCGCTGGCTGGACGCACGACGAGGGCGGGGTGCTGCTGCCTTTGGTAGGCCCAGGTCTTGGATTCTTTCTCGTAGAGGCCGGAAGATGGCTCGAGGATTTCTTCTGGGGGGAGGATTTCGGCGATTGCGGCCTTTGCTGAGGCGATGAGGGACTTCATGGTGGTGGGTTGGTGGTGGTGGAGAGGTGGGTGGGTTACTAGTTCTCTCGGTGGGAGTTTATATGGTTTGGTCTTACGTGGTGAGTCCAACTGATTTGGTCGGCGTGTATTCGCTGACGTGAGACTTTTGCGGGGTAATTGAAGAAGGGGCCAATTGAACCAATGGCAGTCTCTCTCGTCTCTTCATATTCTGTGGTAAGATAAGCGGAGTGATAATTGCTAGAGGGGTTGCTGACGGCACAAGCGTCAGGAAGAGAGTGTCTTGCCAACGTCGAAGGGCTGGGCTGGCCCACATAATCTACTTAAGTTGGCTCCCAATTCCAATTGATTCCTTCCGCCAATATAAAAGTCCACGGGTATTGAGAGAAATAATGGCTTCTCGCTTTTGAATCGTCGGGCATCTTGAGTGCAGAAAAGATGGAGCTATAAATAGCAACAAGTCACCGACACGTTTGGCTCGATTGATCCTAAATTTGAACCTGAATCTGACTCTTCTACGGACTTTCAGTTTCCATTACGCGTTTCCACCACAACCTCGCTGCCGAGAAGCATGACGTTGACGTTGAGTTCCGGTGGGATCCGTCGACCGAACACGACTGATGAGTACTGTTCCTGGGAAGTGCGCCGGGCGATCTGCGCAAGGGTCAGTTCCTCCGCCTATGAGGAGCACTCTGCCCCGCGCTACGTCTTGAATCTTGGAACGAACCCCGCAATATTGGCTGGGACATCATGGCATTCTTCCTCGAAGATCAACAAAGTCCACCGCCGAGGCTCCGGGTAAAGAGCCATGTTGGTGGAGATATATTAGAGGGCATCTCGCTGCTTTCTCAGTCCGCTCTCTAACCACTTGGTCCCCGTAACTAGCAACATGTGGTCTACCGTTGGAATAATCTCGGCCTGCTTGTCGACCCTTGCGTTGGCCACGCCTGTCCCCAAGGTCCTGCAACAGAGAGCCGACTCCACGAAAGTTGGCTATTTGGACGTCTATTGGAAAACCGATGTGGCTGGCGTGTTTTTCGCCTTGAGCACCAATGATGATCCCCTCGCCTTCACCGAGATAAACGGCGGCGAGCCCATCTTTGTTCCGACACTCGGCCAGCAAACGGTTAGGGACGTGTCGTTGGTGCCTGGCAGTGGAGAGGACGAAGCTACGACATGGCACATCCTCGCCACAGATCTCAACATCGAAGACGTGGGTTATCCCCACACACTGCCACCTTCCCTTGCTTTTGGCTGACACAAGGCGATGACTGAAGTATGATTCGTGGGATGCGGCTGCGGCCAATGGGTCAAAGTCGCTGTTGATCTGGGACAGCACCGACCTGATCAACTGGACAGACGAGCGGCTGATTGCCGTTGAAAACGAGACAGCCGGCATGGTCTGGGCTCCAGATGCCATGTACGACCCAGCTGAAGGTACGCTTGGGCTGTTCGCGACGCGTAGGAACATCTGACTGAGATCAACAGGCCAATATCTGGTACACTGGGCGTCCAAATTCGTAAGTCACGCATCATGTTTTGTCAAACACAGTCCGCTTACCAGCTGCAGTTCGCCGAAGACGACACCTCCCATACCAACGGCGCAGTCACGTCCACCGTCATGCGCTACGCATACACCAGCGACTTCCAAACATTCGGCACCCCGAGCACATACCTCGACCTGACCCCTGACGACGTCATCGACCTCAGCTTCCTCAAGATCAACGACACGGCCTACGTCCGCTTCTACGTCGACGACGGGGTGCTCTCGGACGTTGGCTACGACGGGCTCTTCGGCAGCTGGGACCGCGTGGGCGACGTCATCAGCAGCTACGAAGGCCCGTATCCCTTCTGGGACAACGAGGTGGACAACCAGGCGTACCTGATCAGCGATCTGGTTGGCGATGACGCGGGCATCAGGGGACTTGGGCCGTCGGACCCCACGACGGGCGTTTGGACCCAAGACACTTCGGTTGATCTGACTTATATGAGGCATGGCTCTGTGCTTGCTTTGACTCAAGAGCAGTACGATGCGCTTGCTGCTTTGTAATGTACACTCCAATGAGGAAAACGGCGTAGAGTCCGCGCGGATCAAAGCTTTTCACTTTCGACAGCAGTTGTTGACGGGATTAACGGACGACAGCCTTCCGGAGTTAAGCAAAGTATATGTAATCCATGGGTCTTTGAGTCGTTGACACGTTACATGGGGCTAGTGATAGAAGAGAGACTTTGCCTCTTCCTTATGATGCCCAGCCGTGCCCTAGTGTCCAAGTACAAGACTAACTGACCAACGGCTGTGCACTGACCAGAAAGAGAGGGGGACTAGACACACACTGGAAGCAACGGCTACATAGTACTCGGGAGTGCCGAACTGAGACATTTCATGCGGGAGAGCTGTGGCTGCTCTGGGAGGCGCCGGACCGACATCCGACTCGCCGTACGGCACTTATTGAGTCTTACAAAAGGTAATCACCCTCCATTGCACGATAATCAGACTTCAGTGGAAAACGATAGAATATTCTATATGCGTAAAGAAACAGTTTGCCCCACCACAGTCATTCTTCGAACCGAGTATTCCTCCTGGTCCCTCAAGACCACATGACCAGTTCCTGCTTCCTCGAGACGGGATCAACCAGCAAGCCAACAAAGGAGCTCATGGTGTATCGCAGGTTGTGCGACTGCTGATCCAGAGCCCTGTCGAGCGCCTTGACCTCATGGAAGTTGCTGTTTCATGCATTAGCTTCGTTTAAAGGTAGTACAAGCGGTTGGAAAATCCGGGGGCCAAATGAACGGTGGTGCTTACCGCGGATTGAAAAAGGTCAGATCGCCCTCAAACTGCTTGAGACACTTCAAGATGCGGCCCTGCACACCGCTCGGCTGGTAAGCATAGCGCGGCACGTCCTTCTTGAACACGACGTCATCGGCAGGGCCATGCCACTTGCGGTCGTAGATGATGGTGTCGCCGCCCAGGATGGGCTGCAGCAGCACGTTCCACGTCACCTGCGAGACGACCCGTCCGATCTCCCATCCCGGCGCATCCTGGTAAGGGCGTTAGTCGCTGACAACGAGACGGAGGGTTGAACTGACGTATGGAGCGTAGTCGGCGTGGATCTGGATGCCGTTGTGGTCGTTGACGACGCGCAGCAGACCGGCAAAGTACTCCTGCTCGCCCTCGCGGGCACGTCGCACGGGGAGGCCGCTGGCTTGCTCAAGCAACTGCGCCACCCGGCCGACCACGTCGATGTTGGCTTCGGCTATGAAGCGTTCCTGCAGCTCGCGCGCCTTGGTGATCTTGCCGAAGTAGGAGGGCTTGTCTGGCTCATCACGTCAGCCCCCTACATCGACGTCTAATAAAACAGTTGCACACTCACCCGCCCCGTGATCGAACTGGGTGATTCCCGCTGAGCCCACAGGAGGAAACACAACTTTCTGGTCGTAGGAACCCTGGACGAAGGTAAGTGTGCTGGGAGGAGCAGTGGAAAGAGACACGTACAATTGGGTGGGTGTGCACGATGTCTTTGAGCCGGCGACACTCATCGGCCGACAGGAACCCGGTGTGGCGTATGGCGGGGATGCTGTTCCCCAGAAGGTCACCGAGACTCTTCTTGGATAGGGGCTGGTCCTCAAGCGTCGACCAGTTGGAGACGACGTGGAGATTCTGCCACATGGAAGATTGCGGCACTGAGGGCAGGATGGTAGCCTGCTGGCCGTGGAACCTACGGGTGCACTGTAAGGGTGGCGAGAATGCTTGCAGTCTGCAGCCAGCAGCCCGACGAATGGGGGAAGTGAGGAAGGCCATGGTGATTGAGAACGCAAAGATGGTGGACAATCACGCAATTCACCTCGCTCAACGCACTATATATACGTGACTCCCAGCTCAGAGAAGCGTGAATGTTGGATTGTCTTGCATCAGTGAGTATCGCTGCCTAATGTCCCACCGACCTATCTGATGCACACAACGTCCCGAGAAACAGTGAGACGGCACGAATCCTAGCCCACGAGCCGTCCCGACAACGAGGATCGACAAAATGGAGTCAGCAAAAAGAAAGCGGGTGGCGATGTAAGAAAACCGGTGAGTCGCGGGTTCCGTGTGGATGGCACGGGCCCTAAGAACACTCACTGATGGAGATTCCCTCAACCCTCGCTCTCTGTCTCCTACTGTAAGTTGCAGTTTCAATTTCCCCAGCCATGGAAGCCCCCCAAGACAGCCAGCCTGCCCCAATGGCGGAGCAAAAAGAGATCGAAGCATCAGAGTGCGTCATCAGAGCTGCCAACCGCACGTCCATCGTCTCTCCCGCCATCCAAGTGCCCGGTAACTCTCCGACATGGAGGATCTGGTTCCAAAAAGACATCATCGCCTTCTTCGTCCTCGGAGTTGTGGTATGTTCGTTCAGATGCAGCACCGAAGCACAATTCAGCTCACTCACACCTTTACAGATAGCCATGCCCACCATGATCGTCTCCACAGGCGCCAACGCCATGTTCCCAGGCGTGACGGGAGCCTTTGGTCTCGCCCTCTCCTGCACCGCCGCCTTCGCCTCATTCCTCACCCCGCTCCTGCTCCACCACCTCTCCCTCAACCAGCGCGTCATCGTCTCCTTCGTCGCCAGCGTCCTCTGCTTCGTCGTCTGCACTCTCGGCACCGGCAAAGCCGGCCCAGTAATCGGCACCATGCTCGCCGGCTTCGTATACGCCTTTGCCAATAACTCACTCCTCGCCGCGGCCGCCTTTTTCGATCAGAAGACCGTCCTTTCCCTCAGCACTGGCTCTGGTAAGGCTTTTCGTAGCCTTTAGACCACAAGTGCTAATCAACTCCCAGGATTCTCCGTGGTCATCGGCCCGCTCCTCTACATCGGCCTCATGCAAGCCTTCTCCAACAGCTGGCGCAAAACCTACCTCGTCTGCCTCCCCATCCCCTTCATCCAGCCGCTCGTATGGTGGCTCTCCCTCTCCAAACCCCCTCTCATCGCCGCCGAGCGCAGCCGCCTCGCCACCAAAGCCAAAAGCAACAACCCCACGACCGCCGAAGACAGCTCCACGACCACCGCCGACGACCCTGAGATCGCTGTTTCTCCCGGTGGCAGCGGCGGTAACGGCACTCCTCCCGACAATGCTCCCGCTCCTCTCCCGGGCTTCGGTCCCAACCGCACCCGCCTCGGCCTCTTCTTCAAAGTCCTCCTTCCCGTCTACGTCCTACCCCTGCTCGTCTGCACCTCAACCGCCGTGGTCGGCCTGTTCGGGCTCGCGCCGACGTTTGAGGCGCTTCATACGTTCCAGAAAGCGCCGGACGGGGATCTGCATTACGAGTTAAGCTGTCCGTCCCCCTTTCTCAAACCACCAGCAGTTCTTCCCCTGTCCCCCTTCAGCCTCCCCCTCTTCCGCCAACACCACCACCACCACCCACAGTCCCCCCTAGTCCCCCCCTCCAAAAAAAAAAAAAAAAAAAAAAAAACCCAAAAAAAAAAAAAAAAAAATATACCCCCCCCCCCCCCCAAATTTTGGGGGGGGGGGGCGAGATCATTTTTTTAACTGCGGGGGTAAAAAAAAAAAGAAAAATACATTTTTCTTTTTAAGGGGTGCTATAATAAGGAAAAACT